>BMAW01064976.1:97474-126162 GCA_019974015.1 Nephila pilipes | reverse complement strand
TGGAAGGAAAAAATAGTCTAACATTTCAAATTTATACATGAATTTATTCATAAGAAGTTCAACTCCTGTAACTTCATCAGAAAATTTGGGAGCTCAAACTAATAATCTTTAAAATAAATACTGCTTAACCTTTTGAATAAGGACTCGAAAACTTTCAAAATATGGACTGGATAAAGAAGGGCTGGCGGTATCTGTAAGGTAAAGTGCATTTTGTAGTATTTGTATCTTTGACGCGAATTTTGAGAAATATTAAGAAATCTGATTTGAAACTCATCGCGCAGGTTCTAGGGCAAACAGTTCCCTTGAATGCGAGAATAATTGAAATCAAAACTCTCATGTAAGATGCAGATATCTTTAAAATGGACTCTGAGTTTGTCCGAGAAATAATTAAATAGATCGTGGATGATCAAAAAACTAAAACTGATGAGGAACAGTCAAATAAGTTTATGTAAAGAAACACTGAGTTCTGAGTGCTTCCAAGCATTTCTTTCGATATCCTTTTTCTAATATATTTGTAAGTTCATTGCATTAAGTAATAATTGCTAATTTATGCTTTAGAGTAATAAAGTAAATATAACAATAAGCTTAAAATCGTCACCTGTCAGTTTCGTTTCAATTTTCTGAATAGGTATGTTTGCAACCTTTTAAACTTACAAGCCTCACATGAGGTTCCTTAAATTTTCCATAATGAGATCAAGCTTATCAATTAGTTTTTTCCACACAACGTAAACACAGGAATTTAAGTATATTAATTCATAGAATGATTTTTTCTTTGTTTCTTTCAAAATTCGTGAGCTTGAGGGTAATCAAAAATGTTAAGATGGTTATCTTGTTCTCAAGTAGAAATCACCACGAAGAATGCAACTGCACGAAATAATGATGAACATGTCCAATCCGAGCAATGACTGAAGGAAGAGTATGAGGTAAAAAACTAGATACTGTACAAATGTGTCAGTCGTCGAGAATTACTTATACTGCCAGATGCATTAGAGTTTGAAATCATTCGTAATGTGCATAGCGAGGGTCACTTCGCAGTTTTTAAAATTGAAGATTTGTTGCAGAGAGACTTTTATATTTCTAACCTCATAACATAAATAAAAAAAATCATCTTAAACTGTGTACCGTGTATTTTATGTTAAAGAAAATGTGGAAAAATAAAGGGTTACTGAACCTATACCTAAAAAGAGCATACATTTAAGGACATACCATGTCGACTTTATAGGACCATTGCAATACACAAACAAGAACTATAATCATAATTTGACTACATTCGACGCGTTTATAAAATTTCTATGGTTGCACCCAGTAAAGTCCTCTTCAACCCAAGATACATTGCAGAAACTAGGACTACCGCAAGTAGTTTTTGGAAATCCTTCCGAGATATAGCCGATAAATCAGCCTTTCATCTCTAATGAATTCAAAAGAGTGCTGCATGCAAGAGAAAATTCATCATATACTAACCACAGCTAGAGTTCCTAGAGGAAATGGATATGTGGAAAGAATTTACAAGTCTTTGATTCCGATAGTAGCAAAATTGTCGTTGGAAGATCCAACCAAGTAGTACAAGTATGTTGCGAATGTACAAAGAATCTTACACAGCACTACGTGCAGAAGTAGAAAGAATTCATCTTTTGAGCTCCTCACTGGTGTCAAAATGTGAAAGAGACAGGACCTGAAGACTACAGAAATTCTCAAGAAAGAAGAAACAATATGTTGATGATGGATCGAGAAGGAATCTGAGAAGAAGGAAGAAAGAATATTCCAAGAATACATGAAGAGAACAGAAAGTCAAACAACAAGAAAACGAAAAATGCACGAGTATACAATGTAAATGACTTGGTAGCCATACAGTGCACTCATTTTGGAAGTGGTCTAAAACTTAGACCCCTGTTTTTCAGTCCGTACCGAATTACGGCAAGCAAAGGAAAAGACCAGTCGAAAGGAAAATTTGAAAAAGTAAGGCATACCATAGTGGTCCTTAACTCTTAAGCTACCGACCTCATGAAGCCTTGGTCTTTCAAATTAAAACTGTAAATATTTTATGTACCACATTATATTTATCTGTTTTCCGTTTTTTTTATTTTTAAGTTATATCTGATGATGGAAAAGCGGTTGAGGTTTTGTGGTCAAAACCAAAGTTGGAATAGCCGAATGTAAGCGTAGAACGGCACCGACCAACAGAGGGCGCTGCTGTGGATAGACGTAATCAGCTGCTTCCTTTACTTTTTTCCCTGGGACAAGGCTCCGAGATCAGCAACGAGGAAAGGTAAATTGTTTGACCTTGACCCTGCAGATGCGGGAAAGAACTTTTAGTTCTCATCTGCGAGAAGATAGTTTGGACTGTAATTAATGTTGGACATTCATCATATTATTACGCGCTAGCAATAAACTCAAACTATACCGTATTTTATGTTAATGCCATTTTGTCCAATGTCATTTTGTCCTACCTGCCTGTATCCAGTATTAGTATTCGTATTGGATTATTAAATGCAAATTCGTCTAACTTCGACTAATCATTTCAAGAATTTTAACTCCTGTAACCACCATACACACACACACACACACACACACACACATATATATATATATAACGGTTACCTTTATTTTGCACAAAATCCTTCCACTGAATCAAGTTTTTAACTCGTTATTTCTTGGTTACTGAGATGCAACGTAATCAATCAATTTATCATTTTTCACAAAGATTTCAAATTTAATTTCAATCAGACTGCATAACAACCAGACCTGATATGCAATGCTTTAAAAATAAAAAAAAAAAAACAGTGCATTTTCAGTAATAATTTATAGAACAATGTCGTATGTTTATAATCAAAGAAAATGAAAAAAAAAAGTGTTCAAGTAATGCGAAATATATTAAGTCACATTAAGGTCACTTAAAGTTACATTAGTAGCGCGGTGAGTTAAAAGCTGTCAACTAATTTCTTTTTCAAGAATTCATCAAAAACTGTAATAAAGCTTCAAATTTCAAGTCAAAGTCTTAAGACTTCAAACTGTAAAGAAATATATACCATTTTTTTTCACCTTTGTTCATCACTTCAAAAAATTTTTATAAGGAAAAAATCCAGATAACTTCAAATTATCTCCAGAATTTTTTACATAATGTGTTAGTTCTCTTGGTCCATCAGTTTTGTATAAGTCATGGTGTCAATGTTAAATGGTGACCGGCTATACTTGTCACCGATACATTAGAATTTGTGGATATACATCACCTTCTACAATAGCATGCGTTCTTCTTCTATCATATTTTTCTGTATGAAATAGACAACTCTTTTTTCAATCTCTTCACTACATTTAGACAATAACTTTCAATTTACAGCATATATACTGTAACGAATTTCACTGTTGGGTTCAGGGATTGAATAGATATTAATCAGGACAGCGATATAACAGTTCTTTATTATCAGCCCAATGAAAAATAAAATGTTCAGAAAGGCATAAGAACAGCCGAAGTCACAGTAATACAACACAACCATAACACAACGTAATGTTCTGACACAGCGGGGAATAAATCAAATTCAAAGCCGTGCACTCTCTTCGGCATAAATCATAACGGAATTACCCGTAAAGTATCACAGGCTCCGGGCGCGTCTGAACTTCAAGAAATCTGAACAACAACATTCTGGAACTGGCATTCCAGAAAGTAGGAGAACCGGAACCGGAAGTCATCAAATATCACCAATATCGCCAAATTTGGCGACACGGTGCCAAATTTGGCGACAAAATATTGCCAAAACTCGCCAACTAAACGATATCTCGCCAACGGCGAGATACCCAAAGAGCCCCATGTTATTTACAAGGTCTCATAGCAATTGATCTAATTCACATGTTTACATGCAATAAACGTTAATCCTCCACTATTTTTCAAGCAGAATAGTAATTTTGACATAATTTAACATTATAAACACATTTTAAATACCAAAATCGTAACATTGCCTCCTCCTCAAAGACTGCACGTCTCGGGCAATACACTTGAGCAGAAAGCGATTTAAATCAAACAAATGACAATGAAAGTATATTCAACATAAGAAATAAAAAAAACAACTATTTACAGGACTATTTACAAAAGGAAATGGTCGAAGGTGATGAAGCCATGGTTTAAATTGATCCCTAAACTAAGTATTGTTACCATAATAAGGAGCTAAGCGATCGTAATGAACGACTCTAGGCTTAGCATTCGTAGACTTACGGATTCGAACCCCGACGTCGTTCAGTCTTTTTAGAACTGTATAAGGCTCTTCCCACGAAGTTTGAAGCTTCGGAGAAAGTCCTTTACGTCGGTACGGGTTCCAGAACCAAACCATGTCACCTTCGTTAAATGTATGTCCTGTAGCTTTTGCATCGTATCGGATCTTCATCTTGTCCGTCGCGATGTTAATGCGACCTCGGACAAATTGATGAACGTCTTCTAACCGTGCCTGGAGATTCTCAACATAGTCTTCAGGCAAAGAAGGCGCATCCGGTGGACGTCCGAATACGAGATCACAGGGGAGACGGAGTTCACGACCAAAGAGCATATTTGAGGGTGTAAAGCCGGTAGTTTCATGGACGGCACTTCTGTAAGCCAGCAGGAACAGCGGTAGTTTCTGATCCCAGTCTTGTTGGTTCTTTGATACAAGGTGAGAGAGACTACTCAGGATCGTTCGATTAAATCTTTCTACCATGCCATCCGATTGTGGATCTAGAGGGGTTGTTCGTGTTTTATCGATTCCCAGGATTTTACAAAGTTCTTGGCAGACAACAGAAATGAAATTTCTCCCCTGATCGGAATGGAGTTGAAGGAGTGTTCCGAACCTTGAAATTCAATTCTCCACTAACACTTCTGCAACAGTTGTCGCTTCCTGATCGGGAATCGGATATGCCCCAGGCCATTTCGTGAAATAATCCATGACAGATAAAATGTATCGGTTATTGTCCTTTGATCGTGGAAAAGGTCCCAAGATGTCGAACGCAATTCTTTCGAATGGTGCCCCTACATTGTACAGGTGTAGCTTTCCGCGACTACGTCTGTTTGGTCCTTTACGGGCTCCACAAGTATCGCAGGACTTGCACCATTTTTCGACATCAGTTCTTACGTTATTCCAATAAAACCACTCTCGAACTCTCTGCATGGTCTTCATAACTCCGAAATGGCCACTTGTTGAACTAGTGTGTAATTCCTTTAGTACGTCAGGTATTTGTGATCGAGGGAGTACTAACTGCCACCTTGATGTTTTGCCATCTTCGGATTCCCATTTTCTATACAGGACGCCGTTTCGAATGTGAAGAGAATCCCAAAGAGCCCAATACCGTTTGATACCAGGACCTAAACTAGAGATGTCTTGCCAAGAGGGTCTTACACTAGACGACTCCATACGTTCAATAATGGGTTTTAGGTCAGGATCCTTCATTTGTGGTTCGCAAACTTCTTCATTACTCCAAGGGTCTAAATATGATGTAGCTGACGCAGTGATCTGGCGCACAACCGGCACCGTTTTCCCATATTTCATCGCAGCTGTAGAGCAAAAGCGACAATTCCCTGAACAGGGTTTCCTGGATAAGGCGTCTGCATTTCTGTGCAAGGATCCTTTGCGGCGTCGGATTTCGAAGTCGTACTCCTGGAGTTTCTGTCCACCGAGCAATCTGTCCCTCTGGGTTCTTGAAATTCAGAAGCCATGTGAGAGATGCATGGTCTGTTCGGAGCAGGAATTTCGCCCGTAAACGTAACTGTGAAAATTTTCAACAGCTTTAACAATGGCAAGTAATTCTTTCCTGGTGACGCAATAATTTCGTTCGGGCTTCGACAGGCACTTGCTCCAGTAAGCGATGACACGTTCTTGGCCATCGATTTCTTGAGATAACACTGCTCCTACGTTTGCATGGCTGGCATCCGTATCTAAGATAAACTGTTTATCAGGATCCGGATAAGATAAAATAGTCGCGGATTTTGAAGCCTCCTTCAAGCTGGTAAATGCTACCTCGCATTCCTCGGACCATACAAATGGCCGTTTGTGCTCAGTCAACCTATGAAGTGGTCGAGCGATTAAAGAAAACCCTTTTAAGAACCTTCTATAATAAGTGCAGAGCCCTAAGAAGCTTCTCAACTCGTGCACATTCCGAGGTTGGCTCCATTCTTTAAGCGCTGCCACTTTTCGGGGGTCAGTTCTTACGCCTTCAGCCGAAATTATGTGTCCGAGGTAGCTCACTTCACGGCGAAATAAATGACATTTGGCTGGATTTAACTTCAAATTGGCTTGTTTCACTTTTTCTAGCACCTTCCTCAGATTGTTAAGTTGTTCTTCAAAATCTCGCCCCACGATAATTAAGTCATCTAGGTAAATAAGACAAGCTTCAGGAGTGAGTCCTCTCAATACCGTCTCCATGAGGCTCTCAAAAGTAGCAGGTGCGTTGCATAGACCAAAAGGCATAACGTTAAATTGCCAAAGTCCTTGTCCGCTTGTTGTAAATGCGGTCTTTTCAAAATCTACGGGATTCATCTCTACCTGCCAATAGCCACTTTTTAAATCAAGAGTAGAGAACCACACATTTCCAGATAAGGTGTCTAGGGTGTCATCTATTCGGGGAAGAGGGTAACTGTCTTTCTTGGTGATGTCATTTAAACGACGGTAGTCCACGCAGAATCTCGTTGAACCGTCTTTTTTTCGGACCAAGATGATGGGAGAGGCCCAGGGACTAGTAGAAGGTTCAATGACGCCCTTTGCTTGCATATCCTTTAAAAGATCTTTTACCTCTTCCACTTTGGCAAATGGTAATCTTCGAGGATGTTGTTTAATAGGAGGATGATTACCTGTGTCAATTCGGTGTTTAGTTAAATTTGTTCTTCCAAATTCCTCGGATGACTTGGGAAACAGTTCCTTAAATTCACGAAGCATTTTCTCTGCAGCGATTCTCTGTTTCTGAATTAATTCTGTGGTTTTTAGCATATCCTCCTTTAAATTTTCAGATGACACATTTGATGTTAGGAACGAACTTCTCTCAACACAGGTCACTGGGGTACATGTGGCCAACACCTCACCTTTCTTAATAATTTTCGGTTTATCACTTACGTGGACACATCTTACTGGTATGGCTTCTTTTGTAATGTCTACAAGTGTTGCAGCTACTAAAACCCCTTTTGGAAAATTCTCGGAATCAGGAAATTCAAGGACTCCAAGTCGAAAATTTTTCTCTTGGTCTGTAGATCCCTTCAATATTAGTTCTTGCCTAGCCGGTATGGTGAAATCCGATGAAGCAATTATTCGATAACAGGGTTTGATTTCACTTACTCCTTTCTGAAAAAGGGTTACATCTTCCGTCGTAGAATGCAAAGAGCTATCTTTAAATTCCAAAATAAAATTGTATTTCTCTAAAAAGTCCAGTCCGAGAATAAAATTGTCCGTAATTTTAGCCACATAGACAGTATGACTATATGCGTTATTTCCGAAAGTTATCTTGATGTTCATTTTGCCAATAACTGGAATTTTGTCACCATTCACAGTCTGGAGGGTAACGCAGGGCGGAGTCCAGATGATTTTCTCATTAAGTTGTTGAGCAATATCTTCCCGCATGATGGTGACATTGGCCCCTGTATCGACGATCATACGACAGGGTAATTTATTTACATGGGCTTCAATGAAGAATCCGTTTCCGCCGCCACTTTCTGAAGAAATTTGAAAAACCTCAAAATGGGACTTATTATTAACTGACAACCTCCATCCCGCGAGACCGCCATGTTCTAGTTTTCCTGTGCTTTTGGTTCTAGGTGCGTTCCCAGCTCTTTGATCTTGGCGAGCTTGGCAGTTACATTGAACATGTCCTTCGGCTCCGCACCTCCATCACGTTACCTTCGTCTTTTGTGCGTTTTTATTATACTTGACATTCAGGGATAACAGGATATTACACATTTCTTTCAGAGTATCCGCCATACCAGGATCTGAATTGGTTATTTCTGCTCCCCTCACCAGATGTCTGTCCCTTCTTGAAGCTTGTTGGGCAGCCTCGTATTTCAGGCCGTACACTAGAGCTGATTTCAAATCTTTTAACTCCGCCAACCTGAGAGCCTTCTGAATTTCAGGATCTTTCACTCCATCAATAAAGTATTGTAGATCCAAAGTGTCTCGTACGTCAGCTGGGCAATCGGCAAATGCAAGATGAGATAGCCGTTCTACATCTGTCTCCAAATCTTGGAGAGTCTCACTCTGTCTTTGTTGGCGTGATTTTAATTGCAGGCGACTAAAGTCCTTTAAACATTTTTCGCCGAAACGTTGCTCTAGGGCCTCTGTGAGCGCTTCAAAATTTAATTGTTCTTCCTCCGGGACTGTTCTTAAGACATCTGCAGCCTCCCCTCGCAAGGATGCAGCCAGTTGGCGAGCTTTGGTAACAGGATCCCAATAATTTCCATTGGCTACAATTGAGAACTGGGTTTTGTATACCTGCCATGATGTCTTTCCATCATATGTAAAGATCTTGATATTTGGCTTGGCGATATTGGGTTGATCTTGGCTGATTTCTTGTTCCCGAATATTTTCTTTGGCAAAATTTGATTTTTCAGAAGATATATCAACCTTCATTGCTTCTTTTAATTTCTCAATTTCTAGTGTTATTTCGCCAAATCTCTCCTCATTCTTCTCGATATTCTTTTCAATTTCGCCAAGTCTTTCTTCATTTTTGTCCACTTTGTCTGCAATTACATCTATCTTGGTGTTAATAACGCTTACGATGTTAGCTTTCATTTCCTCTTGGGTTTTTTTCATTTCTTCTAATAATCTTCCTTCCTGTTCTCTCTGACCTGCCTTCATTTCTTTTAAGTTAGAGTTCATATCCATCATAGCCGCCAACAGTTGGTTAAAATTTATTTCAGATTCACATTTTCTTTTTTCTCTTGCTTGCTCTTTTTCGCCAACCGCCTTAATTCGTTCACTTATTTCAGGTGAGCTCTCATCACTCACTTCTCTAATACTTTGTTCACTCTCATCACTCACTTCTCTAATACTTTGTTCACTCTCCATAGCGTCTCTAAGTCGTTTCACTAACTCTACTTTCAGACCAGTTGTAGGCAAGTCCCGATTCGATAACTGTTCTCGTAATTCTATAACACGCAGTCCAGACACCGATTCAATATCGAAGTCAGCCATTTCATTTATCTTCGCTATTCAACCCCACTCCTGACACCAATTTGTAACGAATTTCAGTGTTGGGTTCAGGGATTGAATAGATATTAATCAGGGCAGCGATATAATAGTTCTTTATTATCAGCCCAATGAAAAGTAAAATGTTCAGAAAGGCAAAAGAACAGCCGAAGTCACAGTAATACAACACAACAGTAAAACAAAGCAATGTTCTGACACAGCGGGGAATAAATCAAATTCAAAGCCGTAGGCTTTCGCACTCTCTTCGGCATAAATCACAATGGAATTACCCGTAAAGTAACACAGGTTCCGGGCGCGTCTGAACTTCAAGAAATCTGAACAACAACAACCACTATGTTGCATTTCAGTAAGCCTTATATAACAACACGGCGAAAGTGGTAGAACATTCCAGAAAGTAGGAGAACTGGAACCGGGTCTTCAAATATCGCCAATATCGCCAAATTTGGCGACACGGCGACAGATTTGGCGACAAAATAAGTTGACAAAACTGTCGCCAACTAAACGATATCTCGCCAACTTGGTGAGATACCGAAAGAGCCCCATGTTATTTACAAGGTCTCATAGCAATTGATCTAATTCACATGTTTACATGCAATAAACGTTAATCCTCCACTATTTTTCAAGCAGAATAGTAATTTTGACATAATTTAACATTATAAACACATTTTAAATACCAAAATCGTAACAATACTATCAATATTCTTTGTATTGTGCTTTGTTTAAAAATTATTTAAACTTTGTATAATGATCTTACGGCATTTAATTTGAATCATTATATTTATATCTTTTTTTTAAATTTTTCAAAGAAAGAAAACAGATACTCTTCTGTTTTAAAATTCTACAGAAAATATAGTTTTGAAAAGACTGTTTTTCTTTAAATTAATTACAAATTTGATACCTTGTATATTTTGCTTTTTCAAATAATCAATACACATGTTGAAGTACTCCAAGAAAAAAACATTATTATTTTTGCATTTGGTAAATAGTTCTTAATGTGATTTATTTTTTGAGTTTCAATCTGATACTCATTAAAATTTTATTTAAGAATTCGTGTAAAATAGTTCAGTTAAAAGCAATATTGGGGATAAAAAAAATTAAGAATTTAGAACATAGATAATATGCTCCTAAGACGAATTGATTTTATTTTCTTTATTCATTAGAATTTTTTATTTGAATGTTTTTGTATTTGAAAACGATTTGTATATGTCAGAACAAGTTACTCAGCAATATTGAGCTGGCAAGGGGAACTGTTTTGTATTCCTATTATTGATGTTTATCACTATTTATATGAAACACTTAATCAATTACGTGTTGCATTTGAAAAATATCAAAGTAAAATCTTTGAGAACATTCTTTCTTGAGAACATTTGAGATATTATTTCAGACACTTATTACGAAACATGACTCAAATTCGAAGCACTGTTTCTGAGAAAAATTTGCCACTGTACATGATTTCTACATTATGACCTCACTAATACAAGAAGAAAGCTATATTTTATTGTACCAATAAATTCTGTTTGAATTAATATTTTTTATGTGTAAACTAATTTCAATATATACCTGCTACTCTGTGATGATGAATAAGGGTATCAATTACATATTAACTTAGAAATATTTGTGAGTTCGTAAATGGGTTTTCGAATTTTTTAAGCCACAGTATAATAAACACTGATAATTGTGTTAAAACTCCAGAAATTCTTATAAATATCAGAATATCTTTCTATACGAAATTTTTTTTCTTTTTCTTTCTTAACTTCAGACAGTGACCGACTTAAAGATGAAATTACGAGTTCTTTAAATTGCTTAAAATGAATAGTTAAATCAAATAGTTTTTTTAAGATTAAACATATTATGTATTTCACGTGATTAATCAATTCAAACTGTTTTAAAAAAATATTTCATTCAAAAATAAAGTATATGTAATTTCATAAAACATAATCCTCGAAAATTCTTCGAATTTTTTTAGAAATGTTTTTGAATCATCCTAAACTTTTTCACAATCGTTATCAAAAATATACCATATTTTGACCACAGGTGTCAAAGATTCTTGCTTAAAGATATTTTACGACACGTTTTAACACATTTTTCCTCTTTTCTTAAAAAAAGAGAAAAAATTATGTTTAAACTTTTCTTTTAAGAGAACCGACAAATACCATCCAGTTTTTTTTCTGTAATAACTTCAGGATCTTTCAGAATTCTTATTTTCCGACAAGAATGGTGGTTCTCCTCTTTGAGCAGAAAAAATAGTGGTAGTTTTTATTTCCCATAGAAAGGAAACTATTTAAATTCTAGCTCTCGAAAAACGAAAAAAAAAAAATATATCGGTAGTAACTAAGTGATAAAAAAAAATAAAATAGCATACGATATATTTTCACAGTTACGTATTGTTTTATTTTTTTGTTATTTCCTATTCAAAAAGAGCAGGGTATCGATTTCGTTGAATTGGAATAAAAAAGTGCTTAAAATACAAGGGGCTTTTGCTTTTATATGAAATTTTCTCGATTTCAAAAATGGTTGCATATTATATTTCCTTTTCTAAAGTGCAAATAATTTTCACTTTCTTTCCAGTTTCTGAAACAGTAGTAAATAAACTAATGTTTAAAAATCAATTGAAAATATATTTGTCACCCTTCACTGTGTTGCTATTGAATTCCAGCTTTTTAGAAATATTTTATGAGAATTCATTTCAAAAACGATTGCAGTAATTTATTGAGAAACTCTTCAAAATATTTATTTGATAATAATTTTTAAGAAAACAAATGTGAATCAGAAGAATAAATCTTTTAAGTAATTCTTTCTAATTCAATGCTTAATATACATTATTCTTACTTTAAATTTGAATAAATGTTTGTGATAAATGAATATTTAATCCCATTTCTCTGACATTATGCATATATGTTCTACAAGAAAATGTAACATTTTTTCTCAACTTTGTGTAACTTATAATTTGATGCTCAATAGAAAAAACACGTTGTTTTTACATAGAGTTTTAAGGGTTGGAAAAATTAAATATAGTGAAAGTTAAGTTCCTGTTTCAATAACTACTGGATATGACCGAGAAATCTTATTAATTTTGTATATAATCCTTAAAAACAATTTAGAGCTTATTGAAATAATTTTATCAACTTTTCACACAAAAGGATTAAATTTAATGTTATTTAATCTGGCAAATTTAAAAAACTATCGAAGGAATAAAATAATTAACAACAAATAAGATGCAATGGGTTGAACTTTTTTACAAATTTTTATTTAGTTATTTTGCAGTTAATCTGATATTATAGACAGTCATTGTAAACATTATAATTTTAATATGTTGTTGACATAATAATAAGTAACGAAGTTCATTTGAGAGAAAACTTCATAAATTTTCTTGCAATAAAATAAATCAAAGTAAGAATCAGAAACAAAAGTAAAGTAAATTATATTTGATTTAAAGAAATGTTAGAGTGACTGGAGACTTCAGTTAATAATTAAAAATCTTACTTGTGATGGATAACAATATAATGTAAGATAGTTTTGTTACATGTACTTAGACTTTGGTGGAAAACTTCCGCATTCAAAATAAAATCATTGATTAATACGTAAATGGTATTAAAATGCTTTTTATGGTAACGAAATTGTTATTGATCAAAGTGTAATGCAATTTAATTAATATCAAACTAAAAAATCTAGAAATAATATTCCTAGTGACATATATGTTTTTAAACACTACTGAATAATGTTTCTTATAAATAGACCAATTGATTATATTCATTAAAATAACTTCTATATGAAAATATTTATTATTAAATTCAAGCAATTTTGTTTTAATTTTAGTAGTTCAGTTATCATTACGAACCTTAAGATAACAAACTATTTTATCAGACTATAATATAATGAACATAGTGAAATATATGAGAGACGCTTGCTTATTTATTTTCGTTTGAAGTACATTTTTAATAATTTATTAAATGAACAACATCATAACTAGTAAAAAAATATGGTAAACTCAATTGTGAATTTTCAATAATAATAAACATTTCCCCTCGACATTATTTTTCATTTTCAGTTCGATATTAATTATATATATTACTGTAATAAAAGCTTCCACATCTAAACAAAAGTCGGAATCCAATGATTATAAGGATCAGATGAAGTTATACGAATCTATAAAATCATGTATGCTGAAATACCAAGATTAAACTTCTAAACTTCAAATATAAAGGCTATATTCGCTTAATATTGTATATCTTGATCATTTCGATGGAAAAACTTTCCAATTCTGCATAAAGTTTGTGGAGTTAAAAAAATGTGCCATTCGTTTATGACGCAATACTCTTTAAAATTTAGAAATATTACTAAAATATGGCACTTTTCACTTGAATACGTTCATTTCTAAATTTAATTAGCTTTATAATATAAAAGACAAAATATATAACACATTTGGCAGGAAAAAAAAGGATTTATTCACAGATGGAAATGAGAATATTAAGACATATATTACATTTATCTCTAAAAGGTAGTGGAATCAGAATGCAAAATAAATACTTGAACATTCTGTTATAGGAAACTTTGTTCCCTATTAAGTCCAATGCCTTAACATAACGCGAATATATCCTTAATAAAATTTAAAGACGTACTTTGACACTGAGCATAAAGATCATTACCATAGGACCTACGCATACTTAAACATATACACTAAATTTCCCTAGGTACTTAACATTTTATCACTTGACTCTCTCGAGGAAAATAATATAGTAATTTATTAACAGTATAAAACTTAGCAGAAAATATTTTTATAGGGAGAGATGTAAGCAAAATAGCGACACCTTAAATATAAATTAATGTATATAAAATTATTTCTGTAAATTTTAAGAAAATCCGAGATAAAATGTACTTAAGATTTATGATAAGTGTTTTGCATAATAACTTATACTGTTAAGGCAGTTTTAAAAAGAACTATTACGACTCACAATATACAAATTTTGATTACGATAAGTAAAGATCACTGTATATGGATAACTAATAAAATATTTTCACAAGTATTTGTTTGAAGTTCTAACAGATCAATTTTTGAAAAGTATTTCGAAATATAAAAGTATTATTTTTAAGTAGATTGAGGAAATGTTTCTTACATTTAAATATTGGCAAAGAAAATTTTAAATATTTTTTTATGTCTTAGTAATAATAAAAAACTTTTTTAAGTTTAAAGCTGCTGCAATTAAATAAATGTTATTTAATAAATACTATATTTTTAATTGAAGCTACAAAGAAAGAAAGAAACACCAGTCATAGTATGATCATTTTCAGCAGTCTGTTTCAAAGGCTTTCTGGAAAAATAAAGTGAATATATAATCACAAGTATTTTTTTGAAAATTGCTTCACATTCGTTTCGAAAGAAGATTAAATTATATTTTTAAAAACATTTCATAGGCAAAAAATTAATTATCGATGATGAAGTGAATTTCAGCAAAACGAATATCAAGACAAATAATTATGATGAAAGTTTCATTTCTAAGAAACATTTTATTATAACGGTGATTAACTACTTTAATCATTTAAAAAAAACAATGTTATGATAACCTTAGTCAAATAAATATTTGCATTAAAAACAAAATTATTTTGATGCAATTAGAAGACATATTAGTCAAATGGAAATTGTTCTAACTATTATAGCACTTCTAAAAACATATTACAATGAAATGGATTCTACTTCGTAATGCTCAAAATTGTCACATAACTTTTAATAAAATATATAAATTATCACTTAAATGACTTTTTTAAAAAAAAATAACACTTATAATTTTTAACAAGATTTAATCCTTATGGAACATGATATTTTACTATAACACAGTTGTTCAGAACTCTTTATGTAATAATAATAGAGGAATTACTCAATTACTTTGAACAGAATAATGAGCAAAGACCAGAATTTTGTCTTACCGTAGGTTCCATTTTTAAGAAGAATTTGGGTCTTACCTACATTGGGTATGATATTTCGTCTATACCTTCGGTTATTTTATTTTAAAACTCTCTCAAGCTACGTGATTTACTTCGCTGAAGCTCCCAGTAGCAGTACTTGTCATTACGAATATTTCTAAAAATTACAGTTTTAACAAAATTCAGTTTTTTACAAAGTAATACTTTTCTCGTAATGAATTATGTAAAAAGCATCAAAAATTAAAACTAGTTTTGTGCATGGAAACAAGTTCATTCTTTTTTACTACTTTATTTAAAATAATTGTTTTCTAAAATTTTTACATGAACAATTCTTAAAAGTCGTAACGCTTACGATCTTTCTGTATTTAAATAATGTATTTTGCAGCAAAATTAATAAATAAGTA
Organism: Nephila pilipes; assembly: GCA_019974015.1. Taxonomy (NCBI): domain Eukaryota; kingdom Metazoa; phylum Arthropoda; class Arachnida; order Araneae; family Nephilidae; genus Nephila; species Nephila pilipes. Next base: position 110,696 of record BMAW01064976.1, on the reverse strand, counting down.
TAATGGTAGAATATGTATAGGAATATATTTTTTTAAATAAATAACAAAGTTTATAATAGTACATTTGTTCCCCTTTAATGAAAATTAAACACTGCTAAGTTAGTTATAAAGATACTTAAATAATAAAATCTACCAGTTTGATTAGAACGGATGGTAAATATGTATCTAATATTTACCATCCGTTTATATGTTTACGTAAATATGAAAAGGTAAAATATGTTACAATTATTTTAAATGCTCTTTATTTTAATTTTTAATACTTTAAAATAAAAAATAGCATTGAACAAGCTAGATATATTTGTAGTAAATAATTTGTTTCCTTATGAGTGAACCAACGACGTATGTCAGCATATTATACATTTAATATAATACCTCGCTTTAATTTTTAGATTTTTTTTAACCAATGTAGAGCTAAAATAAAAAAAAAAATTAAAAAAAAAAACTTTACATTTTGCATTTTTTAAAAAGTCAACTTCACTATCTATTAAAAATAGTTAACAAACAATTCTTGAAGAATTAAGTTTCAGTACACATTTTGAAAATTTATTTTTATTGCAAAAGAGTTTAATCATAATTTATGTGCAGAGAAGAGGAATAAAACATGAAAAAGAATACAGAAAAAGTAGAATTGTAAAAAAAATTGTTTTTAGATTAGACTGATATCACCAGTTAACATTTGGCAAAAATTCTAATCAAACGAATGCCAAATACAAATTAAATGACCAGATTTGTATGAAGATTATGCATACAAACGTAACAAAATTATTATTTACGCTTAAAATATATTTGTTTTTTACTAATTTAATATTTTTAACATTCCAAAAATGAAAGAAATTTTTTGGAAAAAAACATTTTTTAATGGATCTGAAACTATGGCACAAACTTTAAACTAAATTTCTGAGGTAAAAACTTAGTATTTCTTTCCCTTTATGTAGCTCATTTTTTAAGATATGAGTTTACAAAAGCATTGTTAAGAAATTGAATCATTGGGAATTTAAACGGTAAACAAGTTTTAAAAAATTGTTTTCGTGGTTTCTATAGCAGATAGAATTGAATTCAGTTAACTTTCAAAATTCTCTCCCTAAATTAAATTACGTGAGAAATCATTCCATTTTTCATACGTGCATCAAATAGTTTTGAAAAAGTATTGGAAATCTATATTACTTTGGAAACGTTTGCTTAAGCATTTTGAAAGAATTTCTTCCCAAAGTATCTATTGCAGGGACTTCGAACTAAACTCTAAAATTTAAGGTACAGAATTTATTCATACTCTGAGTAGAGAAAGAACAAAATGTTTGCTTCAACTAAATGCTTTGAGTAATTTACATCACAATCAGTTATCATCAATTAAGGAATGAATAACAGAAATTGTTGCTACAAAAGATTTTTTTCTCTATTATTTTTTCTACAAATACTGTAAACTGTAAGATTTTGAAAGGTAAATGGCATAAAAGGCTTTTTCCTGTAACCCCATACGAGTATTATTTAAAATATAAACTGTGGAAATTAATATTATCATCTAAACTAAAAATGTTTTGCTGCAATTATGTATAATTTTCACTCCGAAGGTCACGTAATATATTTGTGTAAGTAATATAATGTTATATATTTGCAAATATTATTTAATACAGAGAGGGAAAATAAGGCCTTCATAAAAAAATGTATAAAATATCTGAGAGAAAATAAATTTTTGCGCTCAAATCCTATGTTTATCGTAAGAATTTTCAAGCAATCGTGATTCAACTGTCAAAGTTAGAAAATAATGAATCATTAAATTTTCGTGAATATCCCTCTACAAAAATATTTAAATCACTTACTGATGGATTTCATTGAATATTTCTTATAATAAAATTTATTTTATAAGTATAAGAGTGAGAGAAAGAATTATATCGACAATTACTGTATAGCTCTTATTAGTATTAATTTCAACCTGACTTGTAAGTTTGAAATAATTAGCGATATTAAGGTTTGTCAGTGTCAATATTTATCTATATAATTTACATTTTAAGGACGCAAATATATTTTTTTATTATTTTACCGATGCCGTTCTGGATATATTATTTCAAGTTTAATGATACTTACATAATTAAATTTCTTTCGTGGAATGCTTCAAGTATAAACTCGAATGGTGCTTAAATAATTAAAATACATTAAAAATCATCATATTTGCAAGAAATATAGTTTTTTTCCATAATAAAACTATTTGTATGGAAAACAGTTGTTTTCGAGATTATTCTTATCATAACTCTTTTCCGCTATCTCATTTCAACAAACTACTTTAATAAACATCGATTTTTTTAACAGAAACTTATATTATTTATAGAAAATTTTGAAGAAGTCTGATTTTTTAAATAAGAAACTATTACATATTTATATTTCAGGAAAATAAAAAATCTCCTTATTGTTTCAAAAATCTTCAAATTAATCGATTGCTTTTTCAATTTAAAGAAATTTTGGATGCTTATTTTGCATTCAGTATTACATTCAGATACGTGAAATTAAATCTTAAACTTTTTGAAAAAATTTAATTTTTCAACTCACTATCTAACTGATTGCATAACAGGTTATAAAGTAGTATAAGGATTGTGACAGGCTTCTTTTTAATATCCAAAGTAATTAAACAATAAGTTCTCAGAAAATATCGGGCTAATTACAAATGCTCGGACAAAAGGAAATAAAATATATTTGGCCATTGCATAATTTATACGAATATTATTCAATTTCTAGATATAAACACTTAATTCTAAATAAATACTCAATTTTACAAAAACTCCGTATTCGTTACCTATTTTACACTTTACAGTTGGAACCTATACTACCCGAGCACCTCCATGTATTATTAGCCATTTATTCTTTGAATCGGAGTTTTCTTTATAAAATTACCACTTTCTCAAGCATGCCAGTATATCCATACATCCAGTATTATTTGCGAATGTTTGCACGTAGTTTATTAATATCGCGTGTTATTCTGCATTAAGTATTTAACCCAATATGTTTCATTAATATTTAGTATTAGGTGAGTGATTGCATGTGATTTAATTAGTCTCATTGTACATTAAGCTCACCTGATGTTATCGCTATATTATATAAATTACCTTAGATAAACTATTAGAATCCAATTAGTGTAAGTACTACTAGGAGTATACAGCTTTGTATGGTAATTATTTGGAGAGTGAATATGTATAAAGAGACTTCAGGAAAACTGGTTGATTGATAGACAAATCGATATACATCCTCACACATGCAAAATATGGTAAACCACGATTAATATATTTATTTGTATTTAAAGTTGAGTGTAATAATATTGAGAGACTGTTCAGGAAATTGCCTTTGGTTTAGATAGATAGATATAAATAGATAGATTGTTAGCGACACAATGGCTATTTTTTATGAACCTTGTAAACTCGAACCTCAGTCAAGTGACAAAGATGGCCCTTTCCCCAAACTTCTACATCTTGCAAACGAGACGGCTTGGGACCTCAACTGATTTAATATACAATAGTCCTGCTATAAGATGAGTTATAGTGACATCAGGTTTCAAACTCATGATTCGATGAAAACAGCACCGATGGTAATTTTACTACCGTGATCACTGGGCTACCCTGATAAACCCAAGCGATTTTAAAAGATTTCATTTTAATAAAAATTGTTCATTATAAAATCAATATTCTTATACTAAGTCCAATTTGAGTACAAGTAATGAGTAATTATGGAAAGTATTAAAAACAAAATTTTCGTATTAAAAATTAAAATTTAAATCATAAACAAGAACACTTTAAAGTTTTATCGATGATACTTTATCATTTCTGCAACAGTAATGTAAAAATAAAAGTAATGATCAGGTACAAGGTTTAAAAAAATGCTTATAATCTCAAATACTTCAATGAAATCACAGAGCAATTTCCACATTATTGGATGTTGTTCGAATGATCTATTTTAATGTGATGAAAATAAGAGATTAATAATTTACAGAATCATCATGACTCGAGAAAGTAAAATATTTATTCTAGAGATTCACATCAAAGACAATATATATTCCTATTTTAAAATTCTTAAACATGATTTAAATAATTACATGTAAACATGTTTCTAAATAATTACTAACTAGATACCTATAAAACAAACTGCTAAAATTGTTGAGCAGAAATTTATCTTACCTTAAATTTTAATTCCTAAAGTTCTTACTGTATTTCGAAAGGATAATCATTATAAAATTCTATTATAAATCTGTATTTAAATAAAAATGTAACATATTTCTTTTAAATAATACAAGACTAATATTTGAATTAGTAGTACACAGACTGAAAAATGAATGCTTATTTACAAATTAAAAAAAAGTGTTTATATTTATTTTTCTAAACTAAATATTAGAGGAGTCAATAAAGAACATTCGTCATAGCTTAAACTATTTTATTTATTAAAAGTAAAACCTAATAGAATCTTAAATATATAAAGATGATATTTATATTAAAATAATTTTAATTAATAAGTAAACACTGAAACAATACCAAATGCTCTTAAAAAATTGAGGAATAATCTTACGAATTTAAATTTAAATGTTTGGATTTTGTTCTCACTATTTTGAAAGAGATTTTATAAGTAAGAGACAGAGAGGGAGAGAGAAAGAGACAGAGAGAGAGACAGAGAGAGAGAGAGAGAGAGATTCTTATCAATTTTAAATTCATTCTACTTACTAAGATTTTCAAAACTGTTAAAAACCTATAGAAATAAAATTAAGAGCAATAGAACTAATTTAATTTTTTCTAGAAATTATTTTTTACTTTTGCAATAATTTTGAAAACATTTGTGATATCATTTTTGCTCAGGTTTAAAATAATAAAGAGCACTTTTTATGCTGTTAAGTAAATGAAAAGGGAGCCGTTTTCTTGTTAATTTACATATGAGGAAAATACTAAACATACTTTACGTAAAAGGGAGATAAAGGAAACTAAATAACTATGATTTGTATCAAATACAAGTTATCAATAGTAAAATTAGTAAAATTAACAATTTTATTCTCTAAATCGAAGAAACAAAAAATTAGATTTAGATTCAGTTTTATAAATAAATATTATTTTATCACCGCAAAGGGATTTTTCCACTTACATTTGTTAACAATCTCGATAAGTGTTTATATTGTCACATTTATTATTAGGAAAAATATGATAAAAAAACAGAAGAAAATAACAAATACGATGAATAAAATTATGAAATAAAATTAAATGTAATATTATATATAAAGGAAAATTGCAATCGATGGTAAATTAAAGCATTCTTAAAAATTTACCTAAATTTTCCGTATCATTATTTAAAATAATAGGACACACTTATAAATTTCTATTAAAATTTGTTTCATTTATGTATTTCGTAACAAAAGTTTCTAAAATATTACTTTATTTACTAATTAATTTAGTTTTTTAAAAGTCACTTATTCTTTAACTCAGTGGCAATTTCCTGCAATTAATTTTTTTTAGAAATATCTTATTACCAAGTTCATTTTAATTGGGCTTTATATTACATAGAAACTCCGAATTTTTTCACGCTTTAAATTTCCACTTTGTTGATGGAAATTACTTCTTAAGAAATCATTAATAATAGCATAGTTACACACTAATAAATTCAAGTAAACAATGTAGTAACTTGTGGTTAGATTAATATACAAAATTATATTTAGCACTTACATATCTTAATGAATACATAATCCTAAGAAAGAAAGAAAATTAAAATGTTTTTACTTATATATAAAAAAATTAAGAAATATCTCTACAAATATGTGTTATTCTTATATATATGTAATTACGATCATTTGAAATAAATACTTACATTACGGTAGTCTGTATTAATATGTACATAACAATAAAGAAGATAAAGGACTGTACTACAACATGCACAATTTAACATTTTTATCAATTCATTAATAATTCAATTTTTGAAACCGTCTTCCATTTGTCTCTTTGAAAACTAATCCTCCTTTTTTTAATTGAAATTTCAAAAATTTAGTTAAGCAAATGTGATAATTTTTCCTTTAAGTGGAGAATTTATTCTGGAGGAGAAAGAAATGCAAAGTAATGCAATTTTATGATTATATTTTTTTTTGTTTCTTGATAGCTATTTAATATAAATATCTTCTTTGATCATGCAATCTATTTAAAACTGAATAAACATCTTTCAAAAATGCTTAGAACATTTAAAAGGAAAGTATTTTCAAAAGTTTTTAGAGAACTTTCATATACAGTCTTTCTTTCTTCAACACTACATTGATTTCATAAAAAAAATTGATTCTAGATGAACAAATTTATTGTTACAGTCCTCAATTTCCTTATCTCAGGCCATCTAATTCTATTTTTCAGTGTCAGGCACATTTTTATTTTTCATTATTTCTTTCCCTCTAGCAATGTTTTTCTTAACCAGTAATATATAATATATTTTTGTTCTATTTTATATAACACATGCTTTCCAAAACAATTGCATAAAAAGTTAATTAATTGGAAATAGAATTTACTTTAGAAAAAGTGTTTTTTTTTTTTCGAAATGGAACAAAAATGTAATTAATTCCATGTAGAAAAAATTCTACTTGAAAAGTTTTAATTTTGTTTGTATAGTTATTTTTCCTTTAGTATAAATTTTAAACGTGTCAACAATATTATGAACATGTTCTTTAATCTTATTAATGTATTAAGTTTAAATATTAAGTATTTGTGAAGAAATGTATTAAGTATTTGTAAAGAATATTCTTCGAAATCCTGTCGAGAAAGAAATTTGTTAAAAACATTAATAATTCTAGAAACCTTTTATTGTAATAATTCGAATATTTTGCTTAAATATTCTCTTTTTTACGGAACGTTGTCCTTTTTAATATGGAATTACCTACAGATTTCCTGTTTTGTTATTTTAAGGTACTTTTTTTTAAATGATTTAAGATAATCGAAGAAATGCTATTTTTCAAACTTGTCACCATGTAGCAATGAAATACTTACATTTGAATATCTGGTCCTTTGCGGAGATTTAGATCTAAAACATTCTCAAGCAATACATTAGTTTAAAGGATAAATCATAAAGTGTAATTTACGTAGAAAAATAAAAGCTGTTAAGCATTAGCTTTTGTTAATAAATTACGTTAAAGGAATCAGAAGTGTTAGATTTACCTCGACTGCACTGAAAACGTATACAATTTTCAAATAACTATACTTCATTGAAATTAAAATTATTTACTTTGCTGTTTTTACACTTGCTTTATAAAGAAATGACTGTTCTAAAACATGTTAAATGATTAAAATGTAATCTTATTTTTTTATATTATGAATCTATGAATATAATAGAGTTTTCTTTTAGGAATTTGAGTAGTTCTCACTGCGGGAGTGATATTTCATACACAATGGCTTGAAGAAAGTTGCTTTATTAAGTCAGATACTACTTCTTCAATGTGTAGCATAAAAAATGAAATAAAGATTTTAAAAATTAGAATATTTCAAACAAATTAAAATATTTTCTTTAAATAAGTATTATAAATATATATATAACAGGTCATTTGAAAAGTCCCCAGCCTACCATAGTAAATCCCATTTTTTTGGCAAAATCAGTTTTTCTATTGAACATAATTCCCTTCAAGGGTGATACATTGATTATAGCTACCCTCCAACTTTTCGATACCATTTTTGTTGTATGATATGTCCTTTGCTTCAAAATAGGCCTCAGTTTCGGCGATCACCTCTTCATTCGATGAAAATTTCTTCCCAGCGAGCATTCTTTTGAGATCTAAGAACAGGAAATAGTCGCTGGGGGCCAGATCTGGAGAATACGGTGGATGGGGAAGCAATTCGAAACCCAATTCATGGATTTTTGCCATCGATTTCACTGACTTTTGACACGGTGCATTGTCTTGGTGAAGCAGCACTTTCTTTTTCTTCAAATGCGGCCGTTTTTCGGCGATTCCGTCCTTCAAACGGTCCAATAACGCTATGTAATAGTCGCTGTTGATGGTCCTTCCTATTTCTAGGTAGACAATGAAAATTATTCCATGCGTATCCCAAAATACGGACGCCATAACCTGGCCAAATGACTGTTGCGTTTTCCAACGCTTTGGAGCGGGTTCATCGTGTGCAGTCCACTCGGATGACTGTCGATTGGACTTCGGAGTGAAATGATGGAGCCATGTTTCATCCCTTGTCACACATCGACGCAAAAACTCGGGTTTATTACACTTGATCATCTTCAAACACTGCTCCGAATCATCAACTCGTCGTAGTTTTTGGTCAAAAGTGAGCTCGCGCGGCACCCACTTTGCACAGAGCTTTCTCATACCCAAATATTCGTGAATGATATGATGTACACGCTCAGTTGATATCTTTAGAGTGGCTGCTATTTCATTCAATTTCAATTTACGGTCATTCAAAATCATTTTGTGGATTTTTTTAATGTTTTCGTCGGTAACAAGCTCTTTTGGTCGTCCACTGCGTTCACCATCTTCGGTGCTCATTTCACCACGTCTTAACTTAACTTACCAATCCTTAATGATTGATTTTCCTGGGGCAGTGTCCGGAAACTCGGCATCAAGCCAAGTTTTTGCTTCAACTGCATTCTTTCCCTTCAAAAAGCAATATTTTATCAACACGCGAAATTCCTTTTTATCCATTTTTTTCACAATAACAAAAGTTGCTTCACTCAAAATGCTATAATTCACAAACTGATGATCCGACAGCTGTCAAAATTTATACACGCATCTTTTGAGGGTTAGGGCTAACTAAAAAACATATAGATTTAATTCTGGTAACGTCATCTATGTGTCAGGCCGGGGACTTTTCAATTGACCTTTTATATACATATATATATGATATATATATATAAGTTGATGCCTGTATATTAAAATTTTAGGATGGTATAGATTTCCTTTCTGTTCCGAAATCTCTTTATTATTTAATCATTTGTTTTGCTCAAAAAGTCTATAAGAAAATTCCATGTTGCTTTTCTTAATATTTGCAATTGAAGTTTACCATCTCCTGCCTGTGACATTGCAGCCTATGGTGCAAAATATTTCTATCTAGATTTCTCTAAGAAAGTTGTATTAGTGATTCTTCATTGTAAATGTTAGTGGCCAGATTTGAGGTAGTCTTTAAGATTGGAAGACCAGAACTAATGGGCATTGGCCGAAATATTTTGATTAATATTTATTTTTCTTCTACATTTCGCCAAATTTCCCATTAATTTATGGGAATGTTTAAAATATTTAATGTTGCTTATACAGTAAAATATACAGAAATACAAGTCGAATTCAAAAATACGTGGGCGTGTAATGTCCATTTAAATACTGATTTTACCAAAACATGTAGTTTGAATAACTTTTGAAGTTTTTCCGTCAAATGGTTCGTATCTAATTTTTGGCATAAAAAGACAAACAACATATATTTTTTATCAAAAAAATTGGAAAATGTGGAATTTAACATCTATTAAGCGTTTAAATCATTATACTGGATTTCATAATTTCGGAAAAATTTAAACTAAACAGTTAATTTTATAAGAAGTTTTATAAGAAATTTTATTTTATTTATTCATCAATAAGCGAAAAATGTTTAACACTCTCTAAAATACCATTTACAAAATGAAAATCCAAAGACAAAAATGCAAATTTTTGGCTTTGATTGCATTATGTTTTGGCAAGTAACATTTTAAGTTTTTTTTTTAGATAGTGGAAATAGAATTTGATATGTTTCGAGGTAAAAACTCCAAAAAACGATAGAAATAGAATGTATCGATCATCATCAACAAAATATTTATGCAATACCTTTTTTCAAACAAAATAAAACGTGTATAATAACACTCAAAAAACTATTAGTATTATTATTAAAGTCAAATAAACTGACTCATAAAATAGTTCAAAAACTTGATTGCATTCATAAACGCTCTTAGAAATTCACTTTTTTTTCTTAAATAGTAGTATTAATACAGATAATAAAGTTTGAAACACTAAAATTAATCGGCTGAATTATATTTTTAAGTTAATAGAGTGTCCTGTATTAAACAATGAATCTGAGAAAAATAACTCATCAATACTTTTAGTTTTCTTCATATATATATATATATATATATATATATATATATATCCCCAAAGCATCATACTGATACACTTGAAATAATTGTGTATGTGTACATATAAAAAAAAAACTTTAAAATTTAAACCTTAAATGAATCGGACATTTTTTGCAATGTCTTTTTAGCATGACATTGTAGATATATATTTTTCAACATCAGACATTGTTTTGCCAATCGAATGATCATCTTAATCAATTTGCATGCTTTTCACGATTTTCTGCGTTTCGGTTGTACTGAAGAGACAAAACTTTGACTTCGTCTTCGAAATCTACATCGAAGGGACATTTTAAGCTCTAGATGATGCGCATAACGTCTTTGTCTGACATAATAGACGCTGTACAGACATTATCATAGAATGCTACAAATTCACATCCAATGATACTGTAAGACAGGATATTAATAAAACATATAATGTCGTTAGATTAAAATGCTTTGCCAAGGGAAGAATCTCTACCCATCCAAACACATGTTGTAACCTAACTATAATAGAAACAATGGTCTATTTTGCTCTGTCTACCGAAAAAGGCTTGAAAAATATAGACACAAGAAGCCAAATATATTCGTATTAAGCCCTTTATTTCGTGTTAAAAGAAAACAAATAGTAGAAATTACATCGTACTTTATCGAGCAGAAATTTTACTATATGTTAACTAATTTATCGTGTTAAGTTTTTATGTATTAATATTATTTGGTGTGTTTGAATCGATTAAATATAGCAGATAATTATACCGCAGAAGTTTTGATAAAGCTAATAGAATTTTTAAAAGAATACAAATATTTTTATAACAGCAATTACTTTAACATATAAACATTTAATTGCTTACTGATATCGTCATATCATTAAATATAAAAAAAAATATGTTGAAGTGGCGATTACGGTATTTTCACTCAAGCCTTATATAATAATTATGAATGATACTTAAGACAAATTTTTTCAGATCCAATTTATTTTATTACTAAGCATTATAAACTTAAGTATATGTCACCATATATTTTCATTTTCAATATTAAGTTTGAATGTCATATATTTCCTTTTATCCCAATAGATTAAAAATTTAAAAAGACAATGAATAGCAGAATCAACATTTATTATTAAATGCTGTATAACTCAATCTCTGTCATTATATATTCTTGTAATACAGGATATATCTCAACAACAAATAAACAAAAATAATGATAAAGAGTCCTTTCAAATCGAAAAAAGTGACATTTTTCAGAATAAATCATTCAAGACTCAACAGTTGGAATAATGTATATTTAAGAGAGGAACAGATCTATAAAAAGTTGGTTCCAGTTTTGCTATATTGTGCAGGATTTTTGAAGCTTTCAATAATTCATAGGTTACCGAATGACTGAAACGTGGTCTCAAAAGTCATAAAATATTTTTTTTCCACAGAAAAGCTTAGATTTTTTTTATTTGGCTTCCATTCAAGTGAATGTGAAATAAAAATGAGCGCCCTTTTCCTTTCAAAAAGTGTACTTTAATGCAGGGGATGTAAGTTGCGTTCTGAATAAAAGAATGAAAACAAAAAACATAGCCTTAGCGGGGATTTAGATTTTATTTTTCCTGTACTTTTCTATTAAAAAGTAAAAGGAATTTTATTTAGATAAAGTTTTAATAACAGGAAATACATACCATAGAGTGTTTTTACTGTTTAACTAGTTTATTACTTTTCTGTCTTCATATATACATGTACATATATATATTTCAATGCATTTTTATGAAGGTGTTGTTACATTAATTTTATGAATGTAATTTGTACTTTTAATGGATATTTTTGTGTTTCATTTTCTTTTGATATTTTAATGCTATGAAAAGTATATACTTGCTAAAGAACTGTAAAAAAGTTGTCCTTTGTTATAATTATTTGAGTAAATAAAAATAAACACATCTGTACAATTAACCCATTGCCAATAAGAAATCGTTTTAAGGTGTTTCTGGCCGATCAAAAAATGTTTTGAATAGTTTGAAAGAAACGATAGATAGAACACAAATTAAAACAAATTATAATTATGTTGGATTAATGACTATCAGATCATAATTTTTTTTAAAAAAACAACTCACATTCTTTATAAGTAAGTAATCATATAAGTAATAAATTAAGATTATGAAATAAAAGTCAATCAACAAAGTTCGGTATTAAAAATATTAGACAAAGTTGTTTCTGAATTTTGAAAGCCATGCGGGCTATTATAAAAACATAGCAAGAAGTATGTTATTTTAAAAATATTAGTATATTAAAATAATTACTTGCGTATATATATAAACATTATCCTATTGATTTTTAAAAAATATGAAATAATGTACCCATTTTTAAAAGAAATATAAAAGACTTACTTTTACTCATAAATTTGATTTTTAACAATTGATTTCATCATTGGTTTCGCAAGTAAAACTTTTTTAATATGTATAATAATCACATTCCAAAACACAAATATTTATTAACAATTGGCTTAAGCATATTATTAGAGAATTTATAATAAAACAAAAAATGTTTTCTAAAACTCTTAATATTATCATCTAAAAGATTACATATATAAAGCACACACCATCTGCTTAAAATAAAAATATTTGCTGAACCCTATACTATGAGCTGTATTTCTGATTTATATATATATATATATATATATATAAACTGCTGTTTGTAGAAAATGCAACACCATGAAGGAATCATCAGAATCAAATGAAATTCGCAGCAAATGTCAATTATAGGATATTATGCAAATTAATAAAGTTTCAGAGCCATCGCGCGTGCGCGGCGCGCGCAGCGCCCTCTGAATTGATGCTGAAAGCGTATAAATAAAGTGCTGTAGCGGGACGTTGAAAAAAGTCTATGATTATTTGTTAGTGGCAAACGTTTAGTGAGACCTGAGTATGCCTCCACGACGGAAGAATAAGAAATTCAAGCAACTTACGGAGTTTGAACGAGGGAGGATAATCGGCCTTCGAGAAGGAGGATTTTCCTATCGCGCAATAGCAGCTCGTATGCAGCGGAACAGTTCCACAGTGATGCGAGTTTGGAAGCAGTGGACCGACGAGCACCGAACAACTCGAAAAACAGGCACTGGACGACAGAAGGTGACGTCAGAGCGCGATGATCGACACCTGCTCCGCATGGCGGTGAATGATCGCACA
>BMAW01064976.1:0-97074 GCA_019974015.1 Nephila pilipes | reverse complement strand
GGGGGGGGGAGGCGGAACTAGTCAAAAAACAGAATTTATAAGTGCACTTGCCAAATCTGCAGTTTGTTTGCTAGTACATTACGCAAAATTGTTTTGTGGGTTTTTTTTCAGCAATCTCGTAAATTAAAATTCACACAATAGAACCGAGTAACCATCAACGCTTAGATGATTGAATGAAGTGATGAATTGTGGGTAGTCTAGAAGCAGGCTAGTCTCAAATCCAGATTTGCAGAGAATTTGATTTAACGTTCTGCGTCGTTTCCAACTTATGGAAACAGTTTCAGAAGACTGGTTCGGACAAGCAAGGCCTTGGCAAGATCATCGAAAGGCCACGACGGCCAGAGAAGATAGTCATTTTTCAATGATGTGAGGGGTAACAGGGATGTCACAGCTTCTCAGGTATCTCATGAATCGTATGTGGCGACAGGAACCCAAGTTTCAAGGGCGACTGTTCCCAGAATTCTTGATTGTGATCCTTCAGTTCTGCGAATAGGAGAGTCCGCTTAAAATGGTGCAGAGATCATAGAGATTGATGCATGGATCAATGGGCCACCGTTTACTTCACTGATGAGTCTCGGTTTAGCCTAACCAGTGATTCTTGACCTACTTCCATATGGAGAGAGCCAGGGTACCGTTATCTGCCCTCCAGTGTCCGAGAATTCAAAGGTTATTTTTTGTATTGTATTAGACCTATGTACAAATCAAATTTCAATATATACATATATATATACACTAATTGCATAAAAAAATTGAGCTCCAAGAAAGAATTGTCATAATAACACGATATTTTATATAAATAAGTACAACGTTAATGTAAGCAAGTGATTACAAATCAAAGCAAAATGATCATTCACTGTATAAAAAATTACACATTAAGGGAGGTTTTAGTACTCTGATGGGCCACCTCTAGCATAATTATCTATGGTCGGACAGGGAGGCATAGAAGTCCGATATGATGTCGTGCGACCTCTCCTTTTACAGTTGCAGCAAACACGCCTTTCATTCGATCCAACTCGTAGGCTGTTCAAATATTCTGATTCCATTTTTACTCGACATTTGAAAACTTATGGTTATCCAGCAGTTCAAGGAAGGGTAGAAATGTGGTGGGGACTGTTCTGTGAAACCCTTGCTTTGTGTTGGCGATCAATTTCTTGATGAAAAAGGGTCCCTAGGAGCCCGGCTATGATTTGCAACACGTGTAACTGAAGAATGTCACGAACGTACCTCGGGGCTGTCATGATGTCATAGATTAATGACAGATGTGAACGTGAGTCGTATGTGATAGCAACCCATACAATAACTCCAGTTGTGGGAGTAGTGTCAAAAGCGAAGGCACGGTTGAGATGTTTATCATCGGACCTCCACACCCGTACACGATTGTCCTCATTGCCTAAATTGAATCTGAATTCGTAGCTAAAATCGACCTGATTCCTTTCAGTTGCGCTGCAATCTCTTCTAGCAAGTCACCACTCCAAACGGAGGCAGTCTGCAGGGATGTCAATGGTAGTACCATAATGGGCGCCGCGATAGCAACTGTCATTCAACAAGGCGCCTTGCGATGGTACTTACTGACACAGAGTCCCGTAGTGAAGGTGCGGCCTGTGTTTGAATGGTGGACAACGAGATACGTGCCTCTATGCATGCGTATCATATGATGTAACGCCTTCTTGACTACTGGTCTTTCGATTGTGTCCTGAGCTTGGTCGCCGTGTAAGAGACCTCTCTCTCTCGCTCTTTTCCACTAGTCCAAACAAACTCCTCACAGTAAAGTTAGAACGGCGAAAGTGGCGAGGTTGTAGCCGAGCTGTTCATTGGTTTCCATCATCCCTAAGATCCTCCTCTCTCAAACTCTGGCAGCTGCTCTTTTATCTGATGGTGGCTTAAGGGTATCTCTAGTTAATAAAGCATCCGTATGGAATAGATTAAATACACTCAAACAAGCTCTGCTTACCAGTTTTATAATCCAAGGAGAACAATGTCCTCTGGTGCCTTATGCAATATACAATCACACTATATTTCTAATCATTTACATATCTGCCTGATACGTACCGTCATGCCAAGATCCTTTACAATCCCTCTCTTACTCTTACTGTACTCAAATATGTATTTGGGAGAGGAATAAGGTCTTCATAAAGAAAACATATAAAAATATTATTAAAATTCGCAAATTACTGAAAAATATATCGTGGTAAGAAACTAAAAAAAAGTTATTTACGTGGTAAATAGGGGCCACATAAAACTAGTTTCATATCAAAAACATATTAGTAAACCTAACAATGTAGATGGAAAATTTGTTTTCCAGAAAGGCAAAATTTAATTTTCACACAGAAACAATTTTAAAAGTTTATTTACTTATGCAATAAATATATATTACATATAAGAAAACATCCAAAGGTACATATAAAATTATTCTTCATTGTCAAGTCCGCACACACGGACTTTCTTTTTTACAATTGGTTCAAAACCATTTTAGTCAATTGTTGCTACCTCGACCTCGTTTAGAGTTGACTTTTTGATAATTCAATGTAGTTGGTAATCCCCTTTTATGTTTCGTGATAAGCAGACATACAAGATCGAAGTTCTTTCTGGAATTTTAAAGCTTTTTCGAAAGTTGTACCGATTGCAATAAAATTATTTAAAATCCCCCAAGTTCCAGTTGAAGGTAAATGTAATAAAACTGGAGATGCAATATTTTTATTATGAGATTGTGTAATATTTGTTGAACCTATGTACATACGTACGCACATACACACACACACATATATATATATATATATATATATATATATACTATGTTTATTTTAGTAAGTATTGTTTTTAGAAATGGCAGCTGCAGCACTACTGTCCTCATTAATCACAAGTGAACCGAGTTCCTAAATATATTGGTTAATCACAGACGCCACCATGGAAACATCTGCCTGCGTTTTTATGTTTGTTTTTAAAGTATATGAAATACCTCACAGAACAGAAAATGCAACCGTTTGCGAAATAGAAACTGAGATTCATTTTCTTCATGCAAAAGGTGTAAAATCTGCCGAGATTATCTGTATATCAATGAAGTGTATAGAAACAATGCAATGAGTGGTGGAATGATGAAAAAATAAAAAAAAACAGATGTAAGCATTTAAAGAGGGGAATAGAGACATTCAATATCACTCAAGAAAGTGCAAACAATATCAACATGCAAAATCGTAAGCACAATATTTTGAGATATGCAGGAGTTGTTGCTTATGCATTTTTGTACCTCGAGTTAATACAACAAATTCTGTAGTTGTAACAACTTCACTAAAATGCGGCATGTAATAAAAAAAAATGGTATGGCAAGCTAATAAGGGGGATTCTTTTGTTGTAAGACAATGTCCTGTCCATACATAAACTAATTGAACCTGAAATCTCATATTCTCATATGGTTGGGAAAAACATAGTTCTCTTCAGTATAGCCCTGATCTGTCGTCCAGTGTCTACCACTTGTTTCTCTACTTGGAAAATAATTCAGGGAATCAGAATCATGGCGATGGTAACCATGTCAATCCAGACTAGCTGCCAAAACTAGCCTATCACTCGGCATATTTCGGTGAGAATGTACAGTTTGATATGTATGTCTTATTAGTGGAAGTTGTTACGACCCGCTTGTGCAGATGGCTCTGGTAGTCATCTTTTTTATTTAAAATTTATATCGTTATTCCTGTAGACAATAGCCATGCAGCACGGCTTACTAAATATGCTCAAATAAATATTCATTTTTAGTATCCGGTTAACAGCTCTTTGTTTGAATAGACAAGTTTAAAATAACTTTAATTCTAAAAACACCCCGTTTATTTCAGGAGTAATTATGTTGAATAATTTCTTATATTACAGGCTTTCAAACAAAAAAAATACATATAATAAACTGGACTTTTTTTAAACCATACTGGCACTTATATGAAAAACACGTTAATATACATCCTCTTGCAACAAGCTCCATCATAATCGGAAGTATTTTAAAATTCATCATCCAGGCACATAAATGCTATAATTTCAGATATAATATATATAGAAATTTCCTATTACCTTTATTAATATTAAGCCTTTTTAAAAGGCTAAAAGAATTAATTTTGTTAATGTCTATTTCCTTCATTTATTAAAAATTAGTTTTCGTTACTAAAGTTTGTTTATTTTTAATTAGTGAAAAACAGTTTAAAATGATAAATTAGAAATAAAACGCTTCTCATTTCAGATCTTTATATATAAATATGAAATTTAGCTTTCTAGATTCAGACATCACATTTTTTTCATTAAAAGTCTGAATCAGAAGCTATATAGACTACTCTAAAACATTACATATAATACCGCGTTTTGCTGAGAACTAATTGCTAGCGAAGCCATGTGATTAAGTCCTGATTTAAATATAGAGCGGTAGGGTTTGGATGCTAATGCACTTTAAATCTGTTGGAATGCAGATTCCTCACATTAGCGGGGCGTGGTTGAAATGTGGATAGAGGCTGCCAGTTGAGGCGTTTAACCGGGTTATCTGAACAAGATCAAAATTAAGAGGCGAATTTTCTATGCTTAGAGGACATTTTGATTCTGTATGAAATTGGTAGCATTAAATGTTCAATAAAAAAAAAACAATGTACTTTGTAGCCACCGTAACCGAGTTACCGTGACAAAAAGCTTGTGGTTGATGATGCTTTTAACAAGCCGCATGTTTCAGTCTTAATTTCTTTTGACAGATGTCATTTAGAAATGTTCAAAAAAGTTATTTCACAGCTCTTAAGTTCTCTAATTCGCAAGGTATGGATTATACGATTGGGAAGTCTGCTCAGGTGTAATGTGTCAACATAATCATCTGGCCTTAGCTTCAAATTATGAGCAATATTAATCATTTAATATAACTTTGAATCATACAAGAACAAATGGCCAGTAATATTTAATGCAAAAACATTTATGTACGTTTCTATTTTGTTTATTTTTCAACAAAAATTTCATTTAAGTAAAGGAACTAGGCATAAAATTCCAATTTTAGCTACATCTTCGCATATCAAAGTAGATTTAACTTATTTCACGCACATATTCACTATTCTGGTAAACATTTTTTTTTTGCTTTAAATTACTTTCATTATGTAAAAATAATATGGTTTCGTAACCATAACAACTTTTTTTGTAAAAGCATATTATTATTAAAAGCAAAATAAAATTTCTGAAATCAAATGTGCAGAACATTTCTTAAAACAATATTTGAGGCACATTGTTTTTCCATAGAAATCAATATATATGAATCTATTTTGCTCTTCTGGAATATACGTTACGAGTTCCTTCTCTCACTGTAGTGCAGAAATATATCACTTTTTGGGAGGTAACGTTGAAGAAATGGTAATATATATCTCAATATATTTCATTTTGCACGTAGTTATAGAAATATATACATAAACAAACAATCCTTGACTTGTCAGTTTCGACACTATTTGTGTACAATCTTCAGGTATTTTGAATTGCATTTCGATATATTCAAATTTCTTATGTGTTGTGTTGAAAAAAAAATATTATTCTCTAGTTCGTGATCAATTTCAATGAACGTCATGAATTTGAAAGTATTTGAATTCTCTAAATATGTGTGTGTGAAGTGCGTATCCTGATATCAATCATCATTTTTATGTATTTTTGGACATGATCAAATTTTTAAAACATAAGAGATCCAAATATATTCTCACCAAGAAATTGTTATGTTTCTTTGAATATTGAAGCTTCCTTAGAAAAGAACTGAAATTGATTTTTCAAAAGATGGAATGAAATGTTGAATAGTATATTTCTATGCCTTTAGATGAGCTTTGTGTTAAAGAAATGCATTTGAATGTGAGGTTCTTCGGTATTATTTTATTTATTCATTGCAGTTTTGAATGCGTTATAATATTTAAGGAAAAAAACATTTATATTCATTTTCCTTCAATTTAAATAATACATTTCATTAAGAATTAATTGTATCTGATTCATTTGTAAATTAAAAACTGTTTTTTTATATATATATTAATAGAAATGCACAATGTAAGGAAATTGTTAAACACCTTTTGTCAGTTTTCGACATTTTTTCCCTTTGATTCTTAATGAGAAGCTTAAATGGCAAATGTAACTTTTATCACAGTATTAATATTAGTTAGATTATGAAAAGAACAAAAAAGTAAAAATTTTATTTCTGTTCGAGAAATAAATAATGTTGATTGTATAGCAAATATTATTTATAGCAAAATATATAGTATGATAATATAGCAAAATATATAGTATGATAATATAGCAAAATATACAGTATGATAATATAGCAAAAATAAAAATGTCTTAATATTTTTTTTTTGTTTTATTATAATGTTATATTAAGTAGTAAGAATAGATAACTGGTAATTTATTTTATTTGAATAACAAGTTCTGCACTAGTAATATTTCTTTGTTTGATTTTTCAATTTTCCTAACTGAAAAATTAAACCAATGAAACGATGCCTCTCATTCCGCCTTACAATCATAGTTGAAGTTGGTTGAGTGACTTTCAAATCCTTTTTTTTTTCATTTACTATAAATAATATATGATTTATTCTTAACTGATTTTTTAATAAAAGAATTATCTTATAGTCTTAAATATAGGTTAATAATCACATCAATAATTGTTGTATCCTTTTAAAAGCAGTGCAATTCTTATATATCATTAATAGGTGTTGCATATTATTTATATAAAGAATCAAATACATTTATTACTAATTTTCTTTATATTAGTTCTTAACGTAAATTTTCAAAAATTAAAAAAAAATGCATAACACTTTGTTTTGGGTTAACCAAATAAACACATTAAATAGTTCGCTTTATCAAATTTATAATAAACCATTATTCAATAGATCTAACTATTTCAATCTTCCTTTATTAAAATCGTCCGTACTTTAAATAAGAAATTTGTACTGACGTGACATAAACTGGACGACTTCAAAATTAAATTATTTGACTAAGAAACAAAAGAATCTTAAAATTTATAATTATGTTTGGGGAAATAAATCAAATTTTGTCACTCCTGTTTTGGTAATAAATATTTCTCCTTTAATAAAATTAATTTATTATTCGACGAAATATGAATGATCATAGAGAACTTTAATTAGTTTTCCGAGAATATTAATACGAATTTGAGGAAAAATCTAATAAAAGTAATATATTTTAAGTAAAAAATTTAAAAAAATATTTTTCCCTAAAGAGCAGGTCATTCTTAAATTGAATTACAATTCAGAATTTTCTTAGAGTTTATTCACGGTATTTCATTAAATAAAGAATTAGCTGAAAATTATTTCTAACGTGTTCTTTTTTTTTTATTTGTTTCTTGTTTGTTCGACTGAAGTTCGTTATTTGATATTGAAGTTGTGTTAATAATATTAGTGATTTGAATTAATATAAAACCATTTCTTACATTACTTTTATCATTCATTTTTTAGCCTCATTCAATGATAAACAATTAAAACAGAGAATGTCTGCAAAATAAATAACATAATACAAGCTTTCATTCAGGATGCTGATTATTTGAATTAAAATAATAAGGCGGAAAACATAATTTCATTAAAATAATTAATAAGCCTTGAACTTGGAAACGAATAAATTTCGAATTGTATTTCTTAGCAAAATAAAAAATGTTATCATTTTAGATTCATTCAATTTCATGATTTCAAAACAAATTACCCATTATAGAGATTGTTAAGAATTATTTTGGTGGATTTGTCAAATTGATTAATATTTAAGCGTTTCAGAAAACTGGCGTTAAATAATGTTTTAATTTAATGTTAAACATAAAATTTATTTCAGAAAAAAATTAATTTAAAGAATTAATTCAAACAGTAATATGAAATTTTTAATCGTGGAAACATTTTGAATAATATCAAAACCTGTTTATTCGTGTTCTGAGAATTCAGTAAATTTTAAGAATAAACCATAATTCAGTCAAATGTAAAACTTACCTCTCTTTATAATTATTTTCGATTAGTAAATCGCTATCTTTAAAAACATGATAATTCAATTTATTGTAATTTTATGTAAATCAATTCCTTTCACCTCATAATTCATAAAAACAACCTATAAAAATGAAATCCTGTCTATATATAGAAATTGCAAGCTATCAAAAATTATAAGGCTTTGCTTGTAGAAGAAAAACAACATCAAATTGAAATATATTGGAGTTTACATTTTCCATTATAAAGAGATACATTTTCCATTTTTACACATTTTTTTTCCTTGTGAGCTTATACTTTGTTTTCCCCCAAACTAGATACAAAAATTTCTAGACATCGTAACTTCTGAGAGTATTTAATATTGGTTGAGAGAAAACATAACTCACAGTAAAGTTTCCTCAAACTCAGTTTCATTGCTTTCAAAATGATTCCCAGTAAGAACAATTTGAAGCTGTTCTCTGAGTTTTCAGTTCTGTGATCTAATATATTTTCAATTGTGTATATTTGTTTTGATTTTTATATGAGAGAGAGAATGACTGGATATAAAATATTTCTACAAATAATTTATTCGGGAACATATTTACTAAATTCATTCACTTCATTATTTTTAAAATTTCTTACAGTGTTACTTGTATTTGGGTTGTGTGTCTTGGTTGTAAATATGTAAAAGTTATCTTAAACATTTACGTAAATTATTATTAAATAAAATATAATTAATATATCTATTTAGACATAATACTGAATACTTTATACATAATCTGTTGATTTATATATATATATATATATATATATATATATTAAGTAATATATATATTAGTAAGTAGGAACACATTGCAATCTTTAGAGAAATATAAAAACTGAACTACATCAGACAACTGAAAAGCCCTGATCATTGGAGTCAAGGGCTATAAAGTTTTCTGAAAAGTTAATTCTGTTAATTATCCACGCGCCACCGTTGCAAAATGGCACGCTGCATAAGAAAAAAGCATTATCTAAAACTAAAGACGGGGTAAGTATGGTGCATAATAGACATTAGATGGTGGAGGTGAACTTCAGATCCTGGGATGCGTTCAAGCGTCTGGTATATTCTTCCAAGCCATATTTACCTCAACTGATCTCTAATTCTTCACATTCGAAACTAGAAGGAATTTTGAATTCTTAATTTATATCCAAGAAATTTAATCTCATAAATCAAATTACACAACAACTTTTTAATCTAATCTTAAAATCGGTAAATTCTCTTTCATATATTTCTTTAAAATTACGTAGAACGAATTTCCATTCTATAAAATCCACACAACCTTCTCACTCAAAACGTTATGTGATATTGAGTCAAAATACGTTACCAGTGCTTTTCGTCAGCCAGTGTGATTTCACAGGTGACAAAAAATCTGCAACATCCTCCACCCGATGAATAACATTCAACCAAAGGAGAGAAAATATTTTCATATCATTCAGAACTGAGGATGGAATAAAATTTCTTTACAAATAATAAAACGATAGATATCAAGTAAACCATTTTACGGACATTGATAAATATAAACAAATCAGCAAAAGTGAATAAAATTGTTTATACCTATATAACCCTTCAAATACTATCCTAGATATATCAATGCTAAAATAAATAATACTGTATTAAATTTGAATAATCTAATATAAACTCTGACAAACAATACTAATAAAATACATAACTGAATCAAATACAGACATAAGAGAGAGAATATTGGAAAGTTTTTCTCCTTTTTTGCTAAAGAAATCTGTGAAATTGATTTATTGATATCCACCGTAAGGCTATCCTATATTTCGGGAATCTCAGCAAAATAGTCAAATTAGTCCCACAAGAAAAGTGGCTATTTAATTGTGTTACATTCATTTTGCTTTGAGGGAAGTATAAAATGTAATAAAATTCTATGTGAATGTATCTGCAGGTGCAACTGCGTGATAAGGCACATAATACGATACAGACTCACATTAATCTTTTTAATTCAAGCACGAAAGCATTCTCGTCTAGAATCATTAAGGTCCACTTTTATAGTTCTAATAAATTAAAATTCTAAGTTTATTTAGTATGCACGTAGATAAGTACTTCCAAATTGCTTAATGTAATTTTTTTTTATTTACACTTATAATCTTCAGTCAAAGATTTAGTTTCAATTCGTATTCAATCAAAACAAGAGATCAGATTCACTGAGGCATTTTCATCAATCATCCAACTTTAAGTGTCATGTTTCTGTATATCTATACAATAGATACTATCCATCTATGTCATTATTTCTTTACAATCCCCATTAAAAATTCACATAAAAATAATTACTAATTTTAAATAAGTTGAAATATTATTAATTACTTTTACAATTCATCAGATTCGAGGTATTTTATCATAAATGTTTCTAAATGTTTCTTTAAATTCTAAATGTTTCTGTCAAGTAGCGAAGATTTCTTCCATTTTATCAATATTTATATATAATATTGTAATACATTATATTCCATCTCATCAACATTAAAATTTCAAAATAATATCTGTAATTTTCTTTCTAATTTAAAGTGGATTCAGTTCTGAAAGGACACAACCTCATGAAAGATCATCTCACTATTATCTCTTTTTTTTTCTTCTTTCGAATTCCGATATGCTTACAGAGAAGAAAATTATTTCTAATTACAATTTTCTACAACACAATTTTTATAAAATTCTTCAAATTCACTTCGTTGATAATCCAAACAAAAAATCCATAGTTTTCGTTCCCCCAAACTCCTCGATTTAATCAGAGAAGTCAAATCCTTCGAAATGCACTAGAATTTCGAATTATTAATTTTTTGGGATTTGCACACTGGTACCGTCACCTGCAATATTACAGTGTAGCTAGCCATACAGATAACTTTTCGCAATTAATTATGTTTTATAATCCGTAAGACAATTGGAACTTGCTGTATACGGTGTGATACTTCAGAAATTTATCACTATGTACAAAAAGTAAGAGGTTCCAACCTGGAGGAAGCAACTTTATATGTACCTTTCCTGGGTACAATCATCATACTGGAAAGTCCGGTGGATCAAAATAAGTATGCATCAGTCCTTGCGGACCATGTTCATCCATGCTTGAGGATTGTTTTTCCTTAGCACGATGACGTCTCACAATGAAACGAGTCATGCCACTCGAAATGTACATTCGTGATTCGAAAATTACCATAATGAATTTATTGTATTATCTTGACGCACAAGTCCCCGGATATATACCAGACCAATAATATGTGGATATCACCTTAATTAGGTTGCTCACACCAGTTATCCTCAGGCGCACATTAGGGTAGATGGCAAAGACTAGAGTATACATGGTTCCATATTCCTATGAATACTTTCCACATTCTCATTCACTTTCTCTCAGCCCATCTCGCAGTGGTTTGCTGAGTGAAAGTGGTTTTCCTGACTTTTACTCCTAATTATTGCTTTCGGAATTAGAAACTCTAATGAATTTTTGGAAAAAATACTTTTGATATTAGCATTTTGAATATAATTATAATCTTTTCAGTTTAGTGCTAATTTATTATATATTGTTTTGTATTCCCAGTAATGAGTTTATTTTTCAAAAATATGTCTTAATCTTGAAAAATTTATTTTTAAGTTCTTAGTTGGGGTTAAAGCAAAACTCAAGTAATTAATTATTATTTGCTATCGATTGATTGATTTATTACCATTATTCATACTTGATCATTAATCAGTAAAAAAATAAATGCGTTAGCGTTAATTCTCTTTAGTAACAAAGTCTAAAAAAAATAAATATTTAAAAAAAGAATGTCAGATAAATGTCTATAATATTTTGGTAAGGAAGAATAGGCAAAGAAGATATATAATAAAAATTTAACTTCCAAAATTTATATATTGTAGTTAAAAAAGAACATGTTTTGTTATACAATTACTCAACTTTCAGAAAATACATATTATTTCCTTTCACGCATTATACTCTAAAATAAATATGTAAATAAATTATTATTGTTATATTGGTTAAGCCCTAATCCCCTTTAAATTTTGTATCTTATTTAACAATTATTAAATATGGTTTCATTTTGATATAGATACTTGATATGCCAATATTATTGCACTAATTTGCATTAATTTGGTCCATTCTTTCAAATGTAACAAAAAAATCCTAAGATAATTTGCACCAATTTCAATACGAGACTTATTTGAAAAGATTATATAATAAAAATTATACAGTTTTAAAGGTTTTACAATGCCTTTGTAACACAAGGTCTAAAATCTATTTACATAATCATTCGTTTACTTTCTATGTTCCTTTTCTACATTTTAAAAGGAAAGACGGATTTAAAAATAAATTCAATTTCTTATTTTGTATATATTTACTCCGTTTCTCCGGATGTTCCATCACTTCGTAGAAATTCAATCACCCTAAAGCAGATTCTTGCGTGGGTATCTCAAAGCATCATGACAAGGTTAAAACTCCCCGGTCCTAGAAATTTACATAGAGGCTGTTGAATAAAAAAGTATCTTCTAAACATGAAGATCTATGTGAACATTATACTTTAGTAACATGTTTTTCATCCAAAATTAAAATAGGTGTAAAATGCATTACGTTCAATTTTTAATTCGAAACATTACATACATAACACAAGAAAATGTGCTTTAATTTTGTAAAACAATGTGGAAATCAAGATGGTTATATGGTATATATATTTTGTCTCTACTGATAAGCAAAATTTAATTCTGTGTTCTTAATTTATAGTAGAAATTCAAATTTTCATCTAGAAAATTCAAAATTCAGTGTAGAATAATTGTAGAGTTAGGAACATATTCAAATTTAACTATCCATAAATAAAGATTTCTTGATGTGTAAATTATCGCTGCTTAAAATTAGAATTTATGTAACTGTTGTAAGAGAAAGATAGATTAAAAAAAATTTGAAATTATATGTGTTATCTAATATTTCAAGCATTTTATTATTTTTTTTAAGTTATGACGTTTGTTTAGTAGGTAACTTATCTTTTGTACTCTCTAAAACATCTTCTTTTTCACACAATATAGATTCTTATAAAAGTGAGATATCTTGTGATTTCCTGATTTATATTTAATTGCATCTAGGTACATAACATAAGCAAAATATTTGAAACACATTTAGCAAATTTATTAATTTTTGTCAATTATCCTTAAAATGCTAATTTTAGCAAATCAGCAACGTAGTTTTTAATTACTTTCCAATAAAAGAAGAGGGCTATTTAGACTAAAAGAAAGTGACTATAGTTAACATAAATAGAATTTATTGACTTAGTATACCTTCCACGAAAGTTAAAGTAAATTATTTTTAGTTTCCGATGCAAGTGAAAAAAATTCAAAGCTTATTTAGTTTTAATGCAAACATTAAAAAAATATTTTGATTGATTTATTGTGTTTTAATACATAAATAATTTTATTATAATCATAAAATATTGTTATATGTTAATATTTTATTTTTAGCTATTATAATACCCTAAAACATATAACAGTAACTCCAAAATATAACTGAAAAATAATAACATATTTCCATACTTTTTTTATTTGTGTATTCACCATCATAATTAGTTTGAAAACAATAAATCTTAAAATGAATATATTTTAAGACTAAAACAAATATTGATATTATAATATGATGAAATAGTTTGAAATTTTGCTAAGAAAATTTCGAATGCTACAATGATTTATTGTTCTGTTGTACCAAATTTATAATGATTGTATATTTTTTCTTAGTTATAGATGCAATATTGAATGAATTACAAGAAAATAATAATAAAAAACAAATATTATTTATAATGCTCAATTATTCATTATTTATTATAAAATCCGATTAAAACAGTTATGACTTTATTTCAATTTCTTTAAAATGGAATTAACTACTGTATTTCTGTAAAATTTATTTCTGAAAAATACTTTTGATTTGTATTTGAAGCCTCGTTTGCACAATTTTCAATTTAAGAATCATCTTAACCTTTTGAAGGGTGGTTACTCCATTAAGATACCATCTTTTCATGATTATTTTTTTAAAAAAATATTCACAAAATCTTTTCAAAACTATTTGTAAATTGACCTTTTACTTCCGAATAAGATTAAAATGTAGAAGAACTATGGAATCATATTGAAGACATAAAATTATTTTTTGTGTTTTCAATATGGTAAATTCTTAATGTTCCATAAAAGTTCACAATTAACGCTTTTTTTTAAAAATAAAAATATAAGAATTGGGGCAATTACCCAAAAAATGCATTGTGTGAGCCTTGGATAACTGCAAAATGTTTTTTATCTCGTGAAAATCACACAAGAACTTTTGGTGCTCGGTAGTTTATTTAATGGTCATGCCTTACGCTCATTGCTTGTCTCACTGAAAAGTGAACAGTAGTCGTAACTATATTCTAAACGTGATGTCATGAATTAGCTTCACGGAAGATTAGTGATGTCTCTGCTGGAACACGAGGTGGATTGAATTTATATTGCAATTTTCTTCCAAAACATTGCCTTTATTTCTTATAATTAAAATGTTATATTAAAATAATTTTTTATAAATATCACTTCTGAAAACGGATTATTAAATTTCTAAGATTTATTAAAATTCAATATACAATTTCTGTTAATTGAATGAATATAATACTTTTAAATTAATACTAAATACACTAAAGTTCGTTAAAAAATTATAAGACCATTGACAAATCTGTGCATTTCAGAAGAATAATAAGTAATTATATTCACAATAATGTACAGAATATGAAAATACTTGTATTTAAATGCTTATATTTAAAATGGAATGGGAAACATTTTCTGAGTTGAGTGCAAGATTAAAAATTAAATTTCATTTCTTTTAAAATTTTACTCATCCTCCAAAAGTTTCAATAAGGTGTTTGTCAAGAAATTATAAGACCACCTGAGAAAATTAGCCCATTATACATAGCATCAGCATCATCGTTAAACCTATTTGTTATGATTTCATGACCCCGTTACCGGAGAAACGAAGGAGAAATTTTTGGTTATGTTACCCATTATATATTTGAAAATGCCGTTAGGTAAAAAGTTATCTGACGGCTAAATAAGAAAAAAGTTTTTGTGTGGGTAGTGGTAAATCTGAAAAAGAAAAAGATAGGTTAATAAAGTGTTCAAAATCTGCCGTTCACAATGTCATAATAAGAAAAGATGATTCCAACTAATTAAAAGGATGTAGGAATAAAAGGATTTCTACAGCACGAAATGATTGACAATGTTTCGATTACAAACTGAAATATTCGTCGAACTTCAGAGAGTTTCAATAAAACAACTTCACATGTCACAGTTTGGAAGAGTCTAAAATCAAAAACGAATATAATATTTATAAAAAGGAATAAAACATTGAAGTTATTGAAACATCATCGAACAGAAAGACTAAAAATTGGCTGAAAACATCATCGTAAGTAACCAAAAAATCAACGATAAATAACAACAAATTTTATTTTCCGATGAAAAAAACTTAACAATGTAGATCGTGGTGGCTACAAGAACTATTGTCATGATTTGAAGAAGGAAAGAATGCTTCAGGACAAATGATCTGAGGATCAGTAATGGTTTAGAGAACCTTGTTTCTAGATGGACAGACCAATTTACAGTGCATTTCGGGGTGTATATACATTGCACAGTATTAGATAATGCTATTTGGGCATGTGATACCTTTTGTTCCTTTAATAGGTGGTACTAACTGGAAAAATCAGCAAGACAATTGTTTTTACTATACATCTAAATCTACCCAGAAATGGTTTTAAAAAAAGGAAAAGTTAATGTTTTGCCATGGCCAATTCGAAATTCAGATTTGAACCCGATGAAAAGCCATTAGGGTATATTTTGTCACAAAATTTGTGCTAGTAATAAACAGCCCATAAACCCATGAACTGGAAGTAGCCATATTAAAGGAATGGGCCAATATTTCTGAAATTGAACTACCAGATCATTTCAATGAAACGTATTTCAAGTTATAGAAAATATGGAAGATCAATATCATATTAATTTTCCTATCTTGTTTTTCGACAAGTCGTCTTAATAAACTATATATGTTAATATATTATTTAACTTGTATTCTTCATTTATCTCTAATATTTTGTTAACTTATAAGCATGTATTATATTATTTAATATTATTGAATCCTAATTATAGTAAACATCTTGTAATATCATATTTCTTTTATCTCAAATTATATTTGGAGCCTTTACTTATTACATAATTTTAAACATTAAATTATGTCTTAGAATTTCTTAACGGATTGTAATATTGGAATTATCTTTTAAAGATAAAATGCTGCAACAAGATTTTAAGGTAGAACTTTTAATTAGGTTATTCTGAGCATTTCGACTCAGTCCAATATCCTGCACGCATGGTGATAACAAATAAAAATGTACACCGCAGAGTATTATACGGTTATATATTAAAAACATTTCTTAAAAAAAGTAAATGAATTGACTGTATGTTTTCATAAACATTATTTGAATATTTGCATCTTATATAGAACTGTGCCGTTTGAATATATCTTAAATGAATATTTAGCTCATTGCTTTCATTCAATGAAAGAATTTATTAAGAGAAAATGAAACTTTTATTTCACATTCAATTCTTTATATTGTTTGCGCATAATCTTTTATTAGCTTTCAATATCAGATGGAGTTTTTGTTGCTATATATAAATACGGTTTAAAGTAAATGACCATTTTGTTCCCTTTTTTTTTTTTTTTCGTATATCTATTTCTTGCAAGAACCGGAAAGATTTTCTTCCGTAAACTCAGTTAATAGGCAAAAAAGAATAGAAAATACCCCTCTAGAGTACTTTATTTAGCTATATAAGTAAAATAAAGTAATGTGTTTCAATGGATAGACGTTATTGGCCTACAGGGAACAAGATTGCATTATCATTTTTTTTTCTGGAAAGAGATATGTTTGATGGATAAAGAATTCAAAAGCATACTTACAACTAAAGAAGCATTTCTTTATCTGCAGAAATGTAAGGATAACATTAAAAGGCAAACGCTTGAATTATAAAGAATAGGTAAATTAAAAGAGAACTCAAATGTGATTTAAAAATAATGCGATTATAATGATTGTTATTTTGTTGTTCCTAGTAATTTTTCAAGTTACATGAATTTAAGATAAAAATGACCGTTGGAATTGTTTTAAATATATAAATCAAACCTTTGAGAAAAAAGAGGAAAACATTTAAAAAATTCAAGAAATGGACGAAAAGATTAGAAATAATTAAACATTTTGATTTTGCTCATAAACTATTCTCCTATGATTGCAATTAATCTGATAGATAAGAATAATTAACTATCAGTCGTTATTTAAAATTGTTAGTAGATAACAGGGTAGCAATTAAAGATGAATGTGTCACATATAATAAATAATAGAGAAATATCACCTAATGCATCAGAAATATTTTTGAATGTTTGTAAATAGTACAAAAAGTTGTATGAATACTTAGAACATTATTATTAACACACTAATCTTGAACATTTCCTTAAAAACGATCTAACGTTGCTTACAAATGTAACAGATTTGAGAAGGCCTCTTTGATGAATGTAAACATTTTGTTAATATAAAAAATTACTTATTTCAGTTATCAATACTTTAGCTGGATTATATATTTTGCGTTCAATGCTCTTTCTCTAAGAATATTTTTGATGTAAGAATTCTAAATAAAATAATAAATAATCTCTGCAAAATTTTTGTTGAGAATCTAAAAATTCGGTTCAAACACGAAAATACAAAATTTATGCAAATGATCAACCTTTCAAATTTAAGAATTACAAGTGCTTATTTGTGAATGGAGTTTATTTAAATATGCTGAATGTTTTTTTTTCTAATAAGGGAAAATTAATTTTTTGCTTCTATAAAAATATAAAAATAAGCTAATGTCTCTAATGGTGAAATCTGAAATCAGTGATAATGTTATTTTTGAAATATTTATACTACAAATCCTCCACCTTTCAACAAATGTATCATTACAAAATTGATAGTGGCCATTGTTGAAAATAAAATTAGAAGAAATTCAAAAAACTATAATCAGAAATATTAATTAGAATGTATATCTAAGTGAGAGGGTATGCTGAATTTCTCTCACAAAAGTGCTGTATCTGATAATAAATAACAAAAGCTTAAAGCTTAACTCAAGAAACATTAAATAGTATTTATACGATTCCAAAGTAAGCTATTAAACAACACATTCTTCCAAAGCAAACCATTTAAAGGAAATAGTTTTGTTAAAAATAATTTTGAACGCATAGTAAAATTTTGCTAAATCATTCGGAAAGTTAGGACTTTTAGTACTTCATAGCAGTTTATGTTTTTTTAAATTCCTCTGGCATACCATATTTTTAAGTAATTAGTATTAAATTGCTTAAAGATAGTTTTTTTCATTCCTTTATCATTTTTTATCTGTATGCATTTTCGATTCAATATTATAATTCGTTTATTTCCTTCTTTCTTATTTTGACATCCGGATTATTTTAGTCTTAGAGATTTTTTCTAGTCTTTCACCATTCATTTGGTATAAATATAATCAACTTTACTTCTTACAGTGAGATGATATTACTTTGCCGAATTTAATTGATCTTAATTGTATTAGACATGTAGTGAACAGTATGTGTAATAAATACTCTTTCCATTTCTAGTCGAAAGGAAACATTAGGAGAAAGATGAAAGGACCAGTTAATGAACAGATAGGATATGCTGAGTTTATGCCTCAAAAAAGAAATTATATCACTCTTTTTTATTGTAACTGGCTAAATTAAAATTAAGATAAGTCATTTGAATTTGAATTTACTTATTAGTATCCGAACATATTTTAGTTGAAACTTTCTTTTAATTCTTCTTTTAGCTTAGTTAATTGTTCGTTCCCTCAATTCGAGGCTTCTCAAATTGAGACGTACAGTTCAGTTTGTTTGATCAATTTCCGCCTGCCGTTTCTCTTCTGTTTCCCTTCATTCATGTCTTATTTGTATAAGGAATGGCCTCGGTAACCTAGTGGTCATGGTCACGAACTCGTGGTCGATGTTGTTTTGTCGAGGCGTGGGTCCAAATCCTGACACCACAAAGGATCCGAAATGTAATGACGTTGCTTCACGTTAAGCCTGTCGAGATCCTAAGTTCTCCCTTCTGCGTAATGTGGAAGTTTGGAGAAGAAGTATCAGCTCAAGTGTTGTCATGGTTACTTGACAGAGGCTCAAAATTACGAGATCCTTAGGCAATAGCTCTTATGTTGTTTCAGAGGAGATATTAATAAATAATCAATAAATCTTATTTGTGTAAGAGATGTTAAGTATTTAAAAATGGGTTGTTAAATATTTAAAGCTTGGCAATTAGTATTTTTTAAAACATTTTACATTTATTTTGCTTTATACATGTAATATCTTTAATATTACATATATTATTTGTGTTAACTATTTTCATATATACTAGGTGATAAGGAAAATGAAACACCATGAGAGCACATCCAGAATAATATTCAAATTATAGACTAGACGCAATATACTGAGTAATGCAAAAGTTGTGAAGTGGGTTGTATTCAGTGACTGGTGAAGCAAGGTATAAGGGAAGGAATAAGCTAAATCGACAGTAGTTGTGTGACGTTCAGCTATTCGCGCTTTGCTCTTCACTAACCTTGGGGACTTTAATTGAGATTGATTGCTGGAAATAACAATTTCTTCCCAACCAATTCAGATATGGTGGTATATAAGTAAAGGGAGATTTAGAAGATAGGGGAATATATAATCTTTAATATTTAAATAGTTGGATTAATCCAATGGACCCAGAGAGAGGAGAGAGGGAAAACTCTTTAGATATTATATTACAGTAATTGATAAATAAGTAGTTGAGTTGGAATTGACTTGTGTATCTCTACATAGACTATTGACTTTTAGAGTTAGTTATATTAGATTATATTATGGCACAACAGTAGGATAGAAGTAACGCTAAATCACAGTTGTGCAACACGGCCAGAATAATCTTCTTGAAAACTCTTTTTCTGTTGCAGAGAAACAAGTTATCACTGAGAATGTCAGCATGCCAAAGACCGAGGAACTCTTAATAGAGTTACGAGTACACCAGAAAAATGGTGATCAGATTGAGAAGAGAGTGTCGGTCTCTGCACTGAATCGTAGCTGACAGACATCTACACAGTTCCACCATATACAATCTATATTAAAACTGGATGCCAGGAGGTGTTGTTGTACTTTCCAAAGTTGGCGATACTGCCTGAGTGACGTCAACACTCGTGAACCAACGCATCCACAGACTTGCATTGGAGATTTTTCAGAATCTTTCAATCGACATTTTGAGGCAATTGTAGGGCTCCCATATCAAATAGGACTATTATTCGCCAATTAACTCGCACGAGCTTACATTCATAGCATCCGTTTCAAGATTTTGAATTAAGAGCACAGGTGGCAGCATTTGGAATATTGTGTGGATAGAGCCAGGGGGACTTCAAAGTGACATGATTCTGTGCAATCAAAAGAATCACGTATTTGCTTAAGAAAATAAAGCCACCGTGTCCGAGTCTGCAGCCACCTCGTGATAGATCCAATCAGACCACAAATTCGGAACACTATACTACGAGACAACGTGACATCCTGGCTTAGAGAGTCATTACCTTTGATTGTATATTGTCACCAGTTCGTACGGTTTACAGTATGACATATCACCGATACGTAAATGATGTGCTCCTTCTGGTAACGTTAGGCTTTATTCAGGAATTGCCAAATGTCATTTACCAGCAAAATAACACCAAACTATCAAAGATATTCATCGACCAATATGCTCTAGAAGGAGCCTGGGTGTTTCTCGGGCCACCAGTCTCCTCAGAGCTTTCACCAATTGCACATGTTTGGAACCTCATTCAACGACGTGTGCGTAGCTTGCCCCCAACGCATTCTGAAGATGGTTTTTATTAAATGGTTGAGAGAGAATTCATGGATATCTCTCGAACAATCAGCAAAATTCCCTTGAGTCCGTACCTCAAGATCTACTACAAAGCTACTGCCGCCAAAATGCGATCCAACAAACTCTGGGCATATCGCATAGTTAAATCTCCATACAAGTGCATCATCAATTAGCACTCACCTTAATGCCCTCACCAATCGTCCCTTTGGGCAAATCCTTCAACATCTTTACATGCCTCTCTGAAGACACAGGTAACATATACATATACATATATATATTAATATATTACATATATTATATATATAAGATACATATTGTGTGAGGTATATTATACATATTATTATGTTATACATATATATTAATATACATACATATAAGACAAGGATATGCTATTACATATAGCATTATTACATATATATTATTATTATACATATAAAGCATACATATATATATAAAGCATTACATATACACACATTGCTATATATAGCATATATATGGCCATGGCAGTTATACATAAAGCATACATATACATATTTATACATATATAGCATACATATACATGTATATAGTATATATATACAGCACACATTACATAGCCATTTATTACATACAAAGTTAAGGAAGCTACATATTACATTGAATATATTATTATTACAAAGTTACATTATTGACACACATACAAAGACATACATATTATTGTTATTACAACCTGTTATTATTATTACAGCTGTTGGCTTATGTATTGCTGGCTGTTACTACATATATATGGTTATATCCTGACAGAGACATATTACATATACAGACATGTTAATATTGGTTGGTTGTTGATAATCCCATATTATTATTATTGAGTACATAGTTGCCAACCTTTACATATATAAATGTATTGCCATTGCTTACATATTAAGCAAGTTTATACATTATTACACAGCTATTGGCTGGCTATTGCATAAAGTTGGCTGACATATTGGGACATTGTTAGCTGTTAATACACACATTGGTTGGCTACGTGTACAATACACATACATATTGACAAAATACTATTATTACATAGTTAATGGCTATTACATATTACACATTATTATTAGTTGTTGTTGACATATTATTGGCTACACACACAGCTGGCTGGCTACATACACAACGACTCAATTTGTCCAAAACTGTACAACATTTTTTTGCATAATTTTTATTTTTATTCATCAACATAACACCTTTTGTTAATCAACTTTAGTGATACAACCGTTCCAACGCTTTCCAACATTTTCTTCTTTTTTTTTTTGTTTTTCTCCGCAAAAAAAAAAATTTTTTTCTTTTTCTTTTTTTTTTTTTCGCAAGAAATCTTTTGTTGCGAGTAAAATAGCGATAAACAGCTTCTGAATCATCGACTCGTTGCTGTTTTGTTCCATCGAAAGCAATGCGGGTATCTACTTGGAAAAAAACTTTTCACTCTCACTTCAAAAAAAACTACCTGGTCCGATCGACTTAAAATTTTGACGATCGTTTCAAGCAAAGATAGTATTCTAGAAAGACTGGTTACTGGTTTACTACGCGTGCAATCTCAGGTTAGTCTCGAGAGTTATTGATCGATGTGTTATATATATATATATATATATATATATATTATCCAAAATATTTATATTTAATTTCGACTTCAATACATATAATATTCGCTACGAATTATTAGATATAGATCAAAAAGTTGTATAAAGCATAATGAACAGAAATATTTATGACAAAAGAAAAATGATAAAATTTCTGGAGTGGAAATCTTGTGAAATTTATGATAAAACTTCTGGAACAGTACTATTCATATATTCATTTACAGAAATGTAAATACTAATTATTAATACTTTAATAATGATTTATTAAATGAAATTTCAGACAAAATTGAATTTCTGGCGACAATTATGAACTGCTTGTTTCATAGCTAACGTATTATTTTTAAAAAGAAATTTACATCTAGAAAAGGAAAAGCGGAAATAATTATTGATGAACGTTTTTAAGATTCGTTAAGCAAAAAAAGAAAAGATTAAGGTTTTTAAAAAGTACAAGTTTCTTTAACATTTTATGCAAAAAAAAAAACTTCAATTTTCCATTCCTCTAGATAGTAGGCGTTATATGTATTACACGAGTACGTAATTTAGAATAATAATTCATTAATTCTAATGAATTTAATTTTTTCGATTCATTAATTTCAATATATGTTTCCTTCCTTAAATTTGCTAAGTAATTGCTGGAATACTTAACAATTTTAATTCTTTCATAAGCTAGATTTACAAATTATATCATCTCAGGTTTCTTGTGGTTATGTTACTGTGTTTTTTTCTATTTATTAAGATGATACACAGAGGGAAATATTTTATTAAGTTTTGACTAATTTAACTGAATGATTTATACCTTTTTATTAATTATATTATAGATAATTTGAAATAGATCTGAATACCTAGGCATGAAATTTATTAAATAAGTTAGAATATTTGCTTAATTCTATGAGAAATTTATATTATTCTTTTGTATTATTTTGAAGGGAAAGATTCTCTATTCCTTTTGTTTATTTTTTTGTTAACTAGGTTACTATAAAATAATTTGCTGCATGGAATGTATTAAATCCGGAAAACGGTATAAACCACACCTGTCTGACCCAAGAAAGACTCAATATTTATACCATTCTTATTTCTATTTTTGATATTCAATATCCTAATTAATTTGCTTATTTCATACTTTTCGTAATAAACATAATTATCTTTAAAAGTTCTTCATCGCCTTTGTTTTTCATATTGTTCTTTATCTCTTATACTGCCTTATATATATATATATATATATATATATATGAAATGTTGGTTTGTGTGTAGTACAAAATCACACACACATTTTAAAAAATTCTTTTAAAAGATTTAACGTGTTGACATATTAATTATTTAAAAGATAAACTAGAAACTATACACAGTTAAAGAAATACTCTGTGTAATTAATTTAAGATAAACTTGAATTACTTCTGTTCATTCAGAGTCATAAATTAAAAGATCACTTAACTTGGCAATGCATCACTTTAAGTTTTATGCATACATAATCCTTTCAAAATTTTTCATGATAAAACCTACAAATTTGTATTAATTTTGTTTAGTAGTTTACAATATATTTTGCAAGAAGTATATTATTTATCCTGTAACTAGAGTGAGATAAATAAAGAAAAACGTACATAGAATATTTAATTAATAGAAGTTAATGTATATATTTTTATACTATCTGATTGCTTATGTAAGAAAAGGTAATAACAAATTATAAAAATCTTTATTATCTAAGCGATTTTATCATTTTAGCAATATTTTTTTCATTGAATCTTAAATTTTACATAAGAACAATAGGACTCGAAATTTTATATTCTAAATTTTCGAGGAAAATAATGTTAGATGTGTGTGTAATATGTGCCTATGTTGAAATTGTTGCCTGAAAATATCATAATTTTTTGAATTATTAAAACATTTGAAAATTTTCCACATAAATTAACTTTATTCTTTATGATTTAAGATTTGAAATGATGTTTACACAACATTTTATAAAGCATTATACCAATTAGGGCACATGAGATATTGATTTGATTCATTAATATAGAAAAAAAATTATATTATCTTGTTAATCATCTTTTTTTAAAAATAAAATAAACACCTGAAACATTTTTCCACTTTCGCAATCCTTGATAAATTACATAACCCTTATAAGTACAAAATAATCCTTTAGGATATATATATATATAATCAGAACAGAGTCACATCAAAAGTTGGTATCCCTTCATAAAATGACACTTGATTATTATAAAATAATTCCGTTTGAATACTTTTTGTTCTTGAAAACAGATGATATAAAATTTAAAGACATGAATAACGAAAACTGTCGTATTAACAAGCATATAAGCCATTTAAAATAAAATGCACTGAAACATTTGAGTTACAAATTTTTCCATTTTAAAAATATAATTTCGGGTAATTAAATTAAATTTTAAGTTTGTATTTGCTTTACTATGTTGATATTTAATAAATCATATATATTTTCATCACTTTTAAATTACATCAAAAATTTAAAGAAATGAACTGAACAAGTTCAAGATGTAATATAATTCTTAATTAGACTTGGATTAAATTGGCCTCAAATTTAAATTTTACAATTCTTGATTACACACTCACTAAAATGTAAAGCGACTATCAGTAGTCCAATACACTTCTAATATAGACGGTTACCAATTAGATTTATCAAATTCCAAATGCAAACTAATCTATCATAGCGATTGTGTACATTAACCGCAAGGGATGAGTGCACTGAAATACGGCTGGCTGGAATGCATAGGAATTTGATTCTGAGCCTAATTTGCGTATGCCGTACTAAAGTTATCTCATAATGAAACAGCTCAATTGATAAACAGTGATGTTGACGGCTCCCCAAATGATGAATAAGCACTTGAATAAATTCATGTGCTTTCAGAAAGTGAAATATATCAACACGTGTTTATAATTGTTATCTTAAAATATCTTATCTTATATCTTGAAATTATTATATATGTAAATAACAAAAAAATGCTTTTAAAATTTTTCGTTAAAAAAAAGAGATCAGATCAAAATTTTCTAGAATGTGGAGGAGACATTACTAGTAAATATTGCATTAATTAAATATTTGCGTAGTTTTATAAGATATATCAAAACATGTAAAGTATTCTTAAAACCTTTTTCTGGAATATCTGTCTGAAAACGGGTTAAATTTAATTAAAATATTCTTATAATAGTAACATGGATTTCCATTGGATAGCTTATTTATTACACTGATAAACTAAACACTGAACCGATTCTGAAATATAAAACCAGTGTTGCAATTTGATACACTCTTGAGAGCATAAAATGATTAAAGAATTTTATGATTAGTTCATACTTTTCGTTAACCCTTTCACTCCTAGCGTATCACATGCGATACGCTCGCGTTTGCTCCCCCGTGCCTAGCGTATCACATGAGATACGCTTGAAGTATGCCTGCTGCAGACCAATATATCAATAGAGATAAGCTTGAGAAGAACGTTTTATTTGATTATTTAATATTACTAGATGGCGTTACAATACCGCAAAGCCTATATAGATAGGTTATTTGAAGTGTTGATCTTGGTGATATGAATTAGAATTAATTTCTAGCTGTCAGGAGGAGGGGTAATTGTTAAAAGCACGTGTTGCGGCGCGGCTCTTTAAATGCAATGACATAATTTAAAGGAGTATTTACTTTCGGTTTGCTTTTTTCTTTCTTGCTTGCTTCTTAGAAGTTCGAATGAGAATTTATGGATATTTATGGGGGTTAGGGCTTTTAGTAGCAGATGCTCTCAGTTGTTCGTTTCATTCGTCAGGTTTTTATTTTTAGCGACATTCATGACACTAAGTCGTATATGTATTTACCTGATACTGAGATTTCCGTATTAATTAATGAATCTTATATTGAGGTTAGCGAAAAGAATTCAAATCTGTTCATAGCCATTAAAGATGAAGAAAAAACGAAGAAGTTGTGCCTTTTGCTCAAAATCTTGCATGGATCGTCAAAAGTTGACAAATATGTGTGTAAGACATGTGCATTAATGAACTATGCATTAAATTTTTTTTATATATATATAAATACCATATAGCAAAATAAGATTTATTTTTTATATCTTAATATTCAATGTAATGGTACATTATTACACCATTAAATTTATGTAACAAATGTAAATATCTTTTGTATTTACTTGAAAGATATGATTTTTATGTAATAATTGTAAAAAACATACAATTTTTGATTATTTTTTTCTTTCGTGTATATATATAGTTTAATGTCTTTTATATAATATATATAAAATTCAAATAGCCGATTTTAGAGGAATTTTTTTCGCGAATTAGGCTTAATATCTAAAATCGTCTGGGCACAGCGTGACACTCCGCGGTAAGAAATCGCTGACCCAGCGAAACACTTATTTTTCCTCCATTGATAGTTAAAGGGTTAAGTGAATTATATGTGTTTATAGGGTATTACAATATTGGCGAGTTTAGATTTCACAATAAAACGTTAAATTTATTTTCAGTACAATTTTATACATTTTACTTAGCAGAACAAACAAGTGTATTTATTTAAATCCATTGTACCTTTTGTTAATTTAATTTTATTTTTGTTAGGTATCTTCTCTCTTGCTGAACCAAACCTTGCTGATAATTGTCAGATAGCATTACTATATTCCATAGTGATCGATTATTAGACTCCATAGTAGATATCTGTTGGTGAAATGATCACCAATTTTGCTGTCTTTTTCTTCCCTATTATCTGGAAACAAGTCCAAGAGACAGAGTAAGAAATGTACTTTAGTAACATATGATATCGTATGCTTCAAAACTTTTTCACATAATTTTAAGAATACTTTTACAGTTTAAAGCTTTCAAATTCCCACAAAAAGTTTCTACTGTATTCTTGAACAAAAATCGTGCGTATTTTCTTATCTTCATATGAATAGTTTTAAACGGTTCATTTTTCATAAGTTTTCAAAAGTTCAATAGTTGTATTATAGTATAGAAGTATTGTATAGAAGGTGAATTTTTAGTTCGTTTACTATAAATACACCTCCGTTTTTATTTTAGTAACCGATATTAATGAAAATAAGTCTCACATAAAACGTAATAGCATTACAGTTCTGATCAACAGCCTTTACGAAATTTTTATCAATCCCAGCTTGATGTAGGTCAGTTGGAGTAATATATACCCTGATGCTTCCAGAGGTCGGTTGAAAACATTTTATCAGAGGGTTCCATAGACTTCCGAGAAGTAATCTTATAACCGATGTTTTCTTTCCCGCAATTCTCCTTTCACTCATAAAGCATTAATAATTTGAAAAATCTAGTTGCATTCCCAGAAGAATAAAAATGATTTTCTAGTCAACTCAAATTTTTCTCTCAAAATAACCTATTTTAGCACGAGTAATAGTTTATTCAAGTTATAATAATATTTTCCCCCCTGAAGCTTATTCTACAGGAACGAAATTGTACTTATTTCTATTGTGAAGTAAAGTTGCTTTAAGGCTTACTCTAGAAAGTCACTATTATTTTGTTTTATGACACAAATTTATGGTGCTATGAAGTGTGGAATGTTGAAAAATGTATTTTACCAAGTTTCATATAAAAAAGTGAACTCTTTACGTCTGCATGGTTTATTGAAATACGTGCATCATTACCTAACACATTTCCTACCTGAAGCCTTGATCTTAGCCCTTCTTCTTTAATCTTAATTAACTCGAAATAAACTCTCCTTATGTTGTTAACTGGGCACTGAATGTTTCACTTATGTAATGTATCCTATGTTTGTTTCACTTTCAATTCTTTAAGATGACATGTGAAAGGATAATTAATTGGTAGTTTGTATACAAGTAGTACGTCACTGTAAGGTACTGATCCTAATGCCGAATCACTGTTGGGATACAGAACATGCTTCTGTGTCTAAAAACTAATTCCTTTTCATGTTGGAGTCATACAAAAATAGAAATATCCCAAATGATCAACAGGTATAGGTATAGGTACCTCTACCATAAATAAGGCGTAAAACATTAACATTTCCATTCATTTTTCCTGCTCTCGATGTTAGGCAGAACAACATTAATAACAAAAGTTTGAGACCCATGACTTATTCTTTACTCAAATTTTGCATTGAAAATAATGCTTATAGACAATTTTAAATAAAAAAGTGATGCTTTTTATTATTGAATATTGCTGAAAATATTCTGTTTAAAAATTTTGCGACTGCTTAAAATTCTGCAGTGGTTTTCAACAACCATATTAAATATCACATTCTTGAATTACTGATTGAGATCTTCCTAAAATCTTTATCGCACTTTCACTATATTATCTTTCTGAAATTAATAAGGTTATTTTTTGTAATTCAATTTTCCAATAAATATCTATGTAAAATATTTTCTAGTCCCGAAATACATTTAGTACATTTTTATTGTCTATAACATATTAATTAGTGAAACGCTTTGAGACATAAAATGCCATATCACATTGCTTTATTATTTAATATGTTTCAGGGGACTTTTCTGAACACAAGTATAATTGTCATTCAATTGAATGAGTTATAAAGCCTTTCATAATCAGTACATGCAGTTAATAATTTGTAATCGGTAAATATGTCATATCACATATCACATAACAAAGAGATGAATTTAGGCCATATTTGCCATTTTTACTCTCATACAAAACGTATAAATAATAAATTTATTCCTAATAAAATTTTGTTCCCTAAGTATAATAATTATTATATACGAGTAACACTGATGTTTACTAAATATTTTCTAAATCTTCTATTATCATTTTGTATGATACATGTGTACATTAACAGAAGTAAGATTTTTTTCCTGCACATAAAAAAATACCCTTTCTGAAAGTTTCAAATATTGAGAAATCTGAAATATTGAAAATGACTGTGAAACGTGTAAATATGTCAAGAATAATATATGGAAGTCAAAAGAGTAAGTTTTATAAGACTTGTTCCTTTTGAAGCATATTCAGAAAAGAAAACGCTATAGTACAATGTTAAATTTCGAAATTCTTGTAAACTAATACTTTTGAAACAGAACCTGTTTACACAAACATGTAACTCCCTACAAAATCATATTGCGAAAAAAACACATAACAAACTTACTTTAGAAAAGGAAGGAAGTGACGGAAAAGAATACAATTTTGCAATGATAACTGCTTATTTACAAAGAAAGTGTATAAGAAATGTATAGAAATGATCTTTTTGTAAGATTTTAAAACTGCATTCGGAATTTTACTAAAGCAACATTATTTTTAAAAAGAAACTACTTATGCTCTGTCAATGAATAAAATATAAAAGAAAGAAAACAAAGGAAATAACTAATTTTAAACATCACTGTATTTTTTTCTGTTGAGAAAATATTCTATTTTCTGATTAAATTCATTAAGCCATACACATGTTCTTTCTTACGAACAATGCAATTCATACTATCTTTTCCCTCCGTTTGTTTACCAGGCGATGACAAGTTCATGATACGTCATTCATTTTACAAACTTCAACAATATTTTTTTTTTTACTTTTTACGCCTTTCTATTCGTTCGAAAGACCAGTAAAATATGAGTATAAACTTCCCCTAACGAAGCAAAACTGTTTATTTTGCAGTGACCTAAGTAAAATAAAGAAATGAAAATAACTGAAATGTTTCAAATAACAGAAACATAACTCTATTGAGAGAAAAGAAATTCAATACAAGCTGTATTACGAGATATTTATATACTTAAATATTTTGAAAAGAAGTAAAGATACAAGGCTTATCAATACTTTTATGACATAATTATAATGATTTAAGACTGTTTTACATGATAATGAAAGTGAATGAAATTTCACCACTGACTTAGTCGTATCGAATTTTATTTTTAAGAAATTAATAGAGAACAAGCTTTAAAATTTATTGTTAAAATGTATTTATGTCAATTTAATAGCTCCTTACTGATTATCCGAAAACCTTTTATGTGGTAAGGAAATGTTTAAAACCCTTTATACACGTAATAAGATAATTGTAGTCTTAGCTTTATAATTATATTTTACATTATAATTATTAAAACATAATTATATTTTGTTATAATAATTATGTGCTTTCATCAGACAAATAATTACATTATACAATAATATTTTCGTGCTTTGCAAAAATATTATAGTTTCAAACATTATCCTAGTTATTGTAAAATTGCATTTAAGTATAATATTAT
Source organism: Nephila pilipes (assembly GCA_019974015.1). Classification (NCBI taxonomy): domain Eukaryota; kingdom Metazoa; phylum Arthropoda; class Arachnida; order Araneae; family Nephilidae; genus Nephila; species Nephila pilipes. Next base: position 66,434 of record BMAW01064976.1, on the reverse strand, counting down.
ACGAAAATTTTGTAGTTATAGTTTTTTGAACTATTCTATAGAAATTTATTATAAGCAGAAAATGTTTATCTAATAAAAAATTCTTGAAACTAAATATCTAAATAAATTATCAGGGTATTGTATGAAATATTAGATCATATTGTAATATCTCCCAATTATTATTTTTCTATTTATAAATAAATATTTAAAAGTAATAGATCGTTTTTTTACTTCTATCAGCCATTTATCATATTTCACTCTTTTTTCTTATAATTTAGTTTTCATTAACCAAACAAGAATGTGTGTAATTTCTTGAACCTAATGAAAAGAAGCTTTTAATGTATCTCGAACAATTTTCCAAGCAAAAATAGTGATTTATTTTAATTTTTTTTTATTTACTGTTTTCACACTTTTAATCCACCAGAGAAAAAAACAGAAGACCCAAGCATTTTTTTTTGACAGCACCAGAAATTTGTACTTAGTAAACAAATTAACTACATACAGCGAGCAAAAAATCAAACTTTCCTAAGATAAAGATACTTTACATCATCCATCAGCATGTTTAAAGAGTATTAAATAAATTTAAATCTTAAAAAGTAGTTTTAACTATTTAAATGCTACCATTTGTTCAATTTGATTAATTTTAGTATTTATATAAACACAAAAAAAATGTTAAAGAATTTTTCTATTCAACATTTAATATTAAAAAGCATAATATACAATAAAATGTATATTTGGAATAATTAAATAAATTTCTACCAGATAGATAATTTAACCGTGGTCCATATAAGTGCATTACATTTCGTAATGTATTCAACATTTTTTTTATAAAAAATATCTTAAGTTACTGCGACATTCACCGTTATATTTACAATGATTTTGAAAGGTTCTGTATTTCACTTTTAAGTATGAAAATATTTTCGCATCAAAATATATGATAGTGAAAATTTAATCCTCTTAAAAAAAAGTGCATCTTATTTTTTGCATAAGTAGCTTTTAATGTGCCTGAAGGAAAAAGGAAATGTAAATTAGTTATTTCTGAATTAGGTTAGAGAGTCATATTTAAGTGAAATGTACAACTGTGAATATTTTAAAACAAGTTACTGTACTTCAAAAATATTATATTTCATCATACTTTAATATTAAATAATTATCATCAGAGCTTAAATGTTTTAACTAAAATGTGTTCTATCTAAAGCTTTGTTAAAAAACTGAAGAACATCTGTATTTACGATGGTTTTTTTTCGGAATAACTATAAAATTAAAAATCCTTTTTTTGTTTAGAAATTGAGTAAAATTTTTAACTTTCAATATTTTTTGTTACCTAATGTGATATACATTTATATTATATATTTGAGAAATTTTATGTTACATTTTTTTCTTTCGCACAACGCAAACAGTTTAATTAAAATTCCCTCATCTGCTGCACTAATTGTTTTAGTTATTATGAGACCGTCAATAATTTGTTCTTGGAGTTCAAAATCAATATTACTATTTACAAACTAATCTTCAATAAAGTACACAAAAAGGTTCCTAACTAATTTCTTCCATATATAGTACAGTGAGATCACACGGGTACAGTATTTTACAGCACTACTTGTTCAGTAGTGTTTGGAAAAGAATTATTTGCTGCGTTATTTCCCCAGAGGAGGGAGTGATGCCAGTGTACATCACCTCTGAGAGACTTGTTTTTGGTATATGTTGCTAGAGCTAACTCACAGAAGAAAAAAAGGAAATAGCCTCGGTCGTCATCGTATTGATCGGATGAGTGTGTTGAACCCTGAAGTGTATTTTGTCTTATCTTTGTGGAAAGATCATCGGCATCATTTTTGTTGCTGAAAAAAAATCGGAAAAACATGAATTTAATGCAGTAAAACCTGTTGCATATTCAAAGAAATAATTTTCGATTCTTATGTTTATGATAAAATACCCTAAATGTACTTAACAAACTTCAAATCAAAACATTTTACTGCAGATTAATCAAATTATTTTTCAAGCTATTCCAGGAATTCTTCTATATAATAGTATTTTGTTAAATATTTTTAAAAGTGAAAATATTGTGTTAAAAATTTAATTTATAATTACCATCTGTAGTGTCAGATACTTGCAAAAACTTAAAATGTAATTTCTCGTTATGTGAAAATTAGGTATCTTTATTTTCTCTGATTTGTTGGTTAACTACATGTTATCGTACATAAAAAAAATAATTTTCGGATGGTTTTTTAGTATCAAATAAAAGTAAATTTTTTCCGATTTTGAAGATTTAGGAACATTTTTATGTATAGTCTAACGCAGTAATTACTTATTCTAAAGGATATTTATCAGAAAATAATAAATTAATTTCTATTTTTCATCGCAGTCGATATACCTATCACATCTCAGTATGTAATAAATATAGTTATGTATCGACTTTTATTTCATCAGTTTTTATCTTCTTTTCCAGAGGAAATGTTATAATCAGCCGAGTAATGTGATATTATATAATGGACTTCATTTATGTCTAATGCAGGTTTGTCTAAACCGTGGCACATGTGCCACACGTATTCTATGAGTTCCATAGGTGCTTCAGTCAGTTCTAAGAGAGACATCGTGGGGCCGAATTTTGAAGCAGTTTTTGGGAGAACGTCTTCTGTGTGTGTGTTTTAATGATCAATAAGCATAGTTATGCTTCATTTCGTTTTCGATAAATTCACTTTCCTTTATTTTCAAAAATAAAGACCTTAAATTAAATGGTAAACTAACGAAATTTCTTGGTATATCAACAAAATTATTTTTAATTTTATTTATATAAATTATCTGATCTAAATACTCATTACCATTTTCGTTTTCAAAATTTACACATACAGGTATTCAACTTTTCGAAGTTCAACCATGTTCAGTTTTGAATCCAGTTTTGAAACTACAAATTTTATACAATTTTCATTTTTACCTAATACCACAATATTATCAACATACTCGTTTAAAAGAAATATTACATCGTTTTTCAACATATAAACACAAATACAATATATTAGGTGATTAAGAACCAACGGTTCTGAAAGAGTGTTCAATTCCTTGTTTTACATTTTACTCTCTGATGAAGACCATAGATTGATTTCTGTTGTAATCATATTTTATACTCATTTCCTTTTTCCACGTAAACTGAAGGCTTAACAAATGTCCACGCTTTACGTTTCTTCATAGTATTTATCTCCATATCCAATGCTTGACAGCAATTGTGTTTTTCTGAAGATTCCTAGGATTGCTTGAACGACTGAGGAATCTCAACGTAATGAACATCTCTCTGAATTATATCTACATAATTAGGTTGATTCAATTTTCCTCAGTACTCACAATATTTGAAATATCAGATATAGCTTTATTTACTCGATACCAATTTTAAAAGTATGTTTAAAGTTAAATAAATCAGAGTTAAATGTTAAATTCCTTTATCGCAATAATTAATAATCTCATTCATTTACCTTAAACGTGATTTTAAATTATTGGAAAATAATAATAAAGCTGAATCTTTCTTTCTTCAGCATCATTCTGCCTCATTCATTTATGAGTTGGTTTTCTGAAAAAGAAAAATTATACTTTTCATTTTCTAAGCGATACAGTTATTGCAATTGAGTATCATAAGCTGATGGCTGCTTTCGAATCTATTGGAAACAAACTTTTCTGGCATAGAAAAACCTGTGTCTTCAATCTATAGTTTCTTTTCTGATACTCACCTGCAGAATATACATATTCTTTCTTTGTGATAATTAAATTTCAGCTGATAAGACTCATCAGTTAATCCCACAAAGCTTGCCCTGGATTTTGGCTGAAAGTGTTTTAGTAGCTGAAAGGTTGCCTGGTCAATTCTGACCAGGCAACCTTTCCATTGATAGTGTTCAAAATTATAGCAAGGAATTGACGCTAGACTCCCTGTTTAATAGTCATGTATGAGCGTCCCTTGATTCTTTTCAATGCTTGCCTCTCTTTTTCGATTGCATCATCGGATAATGTATCAGTCTCTCCCTAAATATAACCTAGCAACCTCGGTCAATTAGAAAACCTTAATAATGTAAAAGCCATAATCATGTAGAAGAACATAGCAAGCTTTTTTTTCATAAAAATATGTTTATTCAAATTATAAAATAAATTATTATCGAAGAAAAAATAACATCTTAGTCAGTACAATAACTCTCTCAAATCCGTGTTGTATCTTCACCTGGCTTCAGTCATCTGTGACACGCATTCTATCCATAGCATTCTCTCTTTCCACATCTTTCTAATATAGCCACTTTGTAGCATTTAATTTGCTAGCTTTTATATGATTACGTCATGATTTGACGTTAGAAAGGTGGAATTAAGAGAATTCGCATTACCGATTTGCACCCCTGCTCCAATGAATAATTCGTCTAACCATAAAATGTATAAGTTTTAAATATATAATTATATCAATGCATATTGTGTAATTATATTTACTTTGCTATCCAGTGTGAAAGTAGTTGTGATTTCTTACTAATTAGGCCTAACACAATTTATAAAAATGAAATAAGTATGTAATAATTTAATCGAATAAATTCAAGGAAGTGACTAAAACTAAATAACTTCTTATATTATTTTTCCTAATTACCTTTTCCTTGTTCTAAACAACAACATCTTTCTTTTTCTTTTGGACAGTTCAGCGATTTTTTCATGAAATAACAAAACCTTTTTGCCCAATAAATTTCTGAAGAGGAAGAAGACAACGTCGCAGCTTGAGCAAAGCGAATCGAATCAATCACTTTATTCCAGAAAATATATATGATTTTTTTGCATAACCTTAATTCGCTAGAAACTTCCAAAGATCTCACGATTGGAAGCTGCAATAGGATTGATTAATTTTATCATTTTATCACATCATGGTTATTATCAAATACCGTTGTGAATGATGATTCCGCTAGGCAAATATGTAATAACATAAGCGCTCAAATACAATACCCGAGATACCTTACAATTAAAAGATTACACACACACACATATATATATATCATAAACTTGACTATTATAAAGATTAATTAATTAATTAAAACAAACAAATATACTTGTAACTGAAATAAACAGACTTGTCTCACCACAATACTTGTTTGGTTTTAAACACATTACTACAATGTCAGGAAGTATATTGGTGACAGACTTTAAAAATTTGAATCAAGCTCAGATAAAAGAGATGACATTTTGATTAGTTTATTAAGTAATAAAACTTCCATTATTGAACCAATTAAAAATTAAGAGGTATTTTATTTAATTTAAGTATAGTCTTTCACGTTATTCTTTTGAAAAGGCTTAGTTGAATTAAAACTCCAATTCATTGCCTATTCGTTATAAGCCCATACCATACTATCTTGTCACTGCCTTTCAATGACATACTATTCAAATATACATATTATAAAAAAGTTTAATAATTACATCATTATGTTTTTACTTTTTTTTTTATCTGCAATTGACTATAAACTTTTAAACAATTTGTTTGCAATACAATAAAATTTACAGTTATTGAATTTCAATTTTAAGCTGACACTTATTAGTTAAACTCAAATATAGATACTTTAAATTTTTGATTTTGACGCATGAATAAATTATTTTTCACACAAATATTTGTTTCATCTTTGTTGAATTTTAGATATTTAATGAACTGCAGTTTTGGATATGTGTAAATAAAAAACAGAGAATACACCCTTAATAATTAAGCCCTTTGTATAAACTACAAATATAAAATCATATTAAATAAAAACATGTCAAGTTTTGTTATTATGTCTCAAATTATTCATATATTGGAATCTATGATGCACGCCCTTGATAAGTTTACCAAAAAATAAATAAATATGATTTTTGAATTTTGAATTTTAAGAAAATTTTAAAATAAAGATTATACTTATTCTCTCTCTTTCTCTATCTCGATCATAAAATATTTACAAAAAAGTATCTGTGTAAAAAGCATTTACATTAACATTTAATTAACAATTATTTTTAAACAATTTTTCAGAGACAGCTTTAAAATCGTTTTAAAAATATGACATATTGATAAAGGTAGAAAAAAATTATGTGTCTTTAGTTCTTTTTTGCTTATTCATTCCACAAAACACTCAACAAATCATGAAATTCCATAGAAGTTTTTTTTTTTTAATTTGTCTATATTGTGTACTTATGAAAACATTTTCACTACTTTAATATAAAAAATGTAACCTCTTTCGTAAAAATGAATCGACTTAAAAACTGAACATCAATTAATAATTTTTATCATTCCTTCAATTTATAATATCACAAAATGAAGCAAATGTACAATCATATTTTCCATATGAACTCCTCTAAAAGAGGTATAAATTATTAGTAAAGGTGTTTCTGAAAACTATAATTGTTTCTCATATGAATGCTCAGTAAATTATTTTAGCTTAATTTCAACCGTGTCCTAACAACTATTAAATATAAATGATATCTGCCTTTGAAATGCATCTCAATGTAAGGTACTTCCTTTCTTTTCTTAACTCATGTAGTAAAAATGATTGATTGTTAAGTGTTAAAGGTCGCTTTTTTTAATTCCCTTTAACACATTTGTTGTTACATATTTTTTAAAAAAAATTATAAGAGAAGTAGTTTCCAAGAAAAGTAGAATATTTGAGATATAGGACATCAAAGGAAGATAAAACCTTAAATGGAATTTTTTTAATGAATACATTTTTTGTAGAAGAATTAAGTAATACTGTAGGAATATAAATAATTAATATGGTAAAAATAAAAACGTTTTTAATTCCTAAATGTTTTTTCAAAGACTATTTTAAACATTTTCCTAGAAAATAAATTAGAAATTTTTGCAATATCTGTGTGATTATGGTTAATTATATTGTACTTTTCTACATAAAAAAGAAAAATAATGCAAGGAAAATAAAACAAAATATTTGGAAGGAAGATTTAATGAGTTTTTAATCCATAAAATGCAGAAATCTTCTATTATTTTTTATATGAATAATGTAATATTTTATACTTTCTAGACACTTAGATAAAAAAAATCATCTTTCAAATATCTCTTAATATCAGAAAAATAACTAAGTATTTTTTGTTCAAGTCAAAAACTTCAAGTTGTTTTCTTAAAAAATACTGTATTTCTTAATTAAACAGAACTTATTATTAGATTGTGTAAAAAAATAATACTGTTTACTGTAGCATGTCATTCCATAACGTAAAAACACATTTCTTGTTTACAAAAACGTCTCTTAAAAAATTTGGTAACCATTCCATCCTTTAACATACCCTCTGCAGCATAAATAATTTCTTAACTGACAGTAAAAGAGCGTGATTAATGAAATTTTCACACCTACCTACCTTTTATCCTACTTTCACTCAACGTTAAAGAAAGAATGATATTTATTTCATTATAAAAAAGTTCATTAATTTAATTAATTTTTTTTTACAAATGGCATTTTTTCTTTACAGTGGAACCAATGTTTAGTGTTTTAACGATATTTCTTTGAACTTTTACATGAACTAAATACTATTAAGACCAGTTAGTATTTTTTACATGATCCAAAAACTATTCATAGAAAATCTGCATAGAGTATGGATTTATTATGACAAATGATTACGCAATGTTATTAAGTAGCATCGATATAGTATAGAAACGAAAAACAAAATAAAGAATAACCATGCAGAATTAAGTGTGAATAATCATATTGACTCCATTTAAACTGAACTTTTATCACTTGTGTTATTCTACTTATGTTTTCAAAAACAAAAAATAAATGTTCAAGTGTATTTAAAGATGTCTGTTAGAACTTAGTTTTCTATTTTCATATGTGTTTCCACGGACAAAACAGATTTTCTTTATTCATTAATATTATAAATGCATTTCATGTCAAAAATAAAGTGTTTCTTGTCCATTATATATCACATACAAAATGAATACAAATGAAAAAAAATTTACATACGGCTTAATATTTTCCCCTTTGGATTAGTAAATTTCTTAATATCGTCTTAAAATAAATATCTATATTCCAAATTAATTTAAATGTTTCTGTAATTAAAAGTAAATATTTACATTGATAATTCCATAGATCGATAAGTTTGTAATAAAAATCCTTTTAGAGAAAATAAAACTGGTAAGTAAAAACTAAATTAAATTTTATTATGTTCAACTTTATATACACTTTATATTTAAATTTAAAAATTTTCCATTAATAAATTCTTTTACTCTCTTTATACGCTGATATCTTTCGTACGGAAAAATATGTATTTCCGATCAAAAGAGTGAATTCTTAAATCAGAATCAATCAGGAAAATTAAGCAATTAGTTTATCCTGGGGGGAATATTAAAAGTTTACAATAGTGTTTAATTCGTTAAAATATCAAATAGAATATATTTTCGATTTCTTAATTTACTCTCATTTATATATAAAATGATATCCACAAAGCTAACCCAGGATTAATGTTCTATATTCAGGTAGAAGGTAGCATATTAAACAGACCTCTCCCTTGTTTCGTGATTTATAATGATAACGGAAATTTACAGAATATCATGCTTTATAATTGTTCTTTCTTTAAATTTAACAGAAATAAAAGGAAATAAATCAGTTGTATCTCGTTATAACTACCACAAAGGAAAACTCAAGAGCTTCTTAGAATTAGTAGTTAATCCAAAAGTTTTATTTCTTAATTTCAAATTCAGATTCTTCAGAATATTTTAAATTAATGAGATTTGTTTGTATGATATTCTAAAAAGCAATTATGTTTTGTTTTAAATATTTCTTTAGCAAATTCTAGATTACATGTTATGAACACTGAACTAAAGAGTTTCTTAATTTAAGATAAGTTTAATAAAAGTAATCTCAGAATTGCATTTACGGAAGTTTCTAAATTCCATTTTTCTTATAATTGCCAAAATGTTTCGAAAAATTATTTTATGCTCTTCACTGATTTAAACGTAAATATGATGAAACTCTACTTTGAAATGAAATGTTAAGCACAATGAATTTTCGGTTAGAAGAAAATTGTCGAAGAAAGCTTGGTGAGATATTTATTTAAATAATTAAACTGGTATCTATTTAACTTATATCCCCTATATGTGACTCTATTAATTCTTAAAAATATACATTGATAATAATAGAAATTCTAGAAAAAAATTAAGTGCTTCTTACACGACTTAATAGCAAACTTTAAATTGAGAGAATTGGCAATTCGAGACTATTTGGTAAATATGACATTGATTTTACAAAACTAATTTTTTTATGAATTCCGAAGTATCATTGTGCCTAAAGTTTCATATCTTATAACCCTTCACGTTGGAAAAAGGAAAATAAAAGTAACTTAGAAAATAATGTTCACAAATCTATGAATATTCAAGAAAATAGGTGTGGAGAATATTCATTCTACTGATAGGTAATATGTTAGAGATATTTGCCAAATTATTCACTAATTAGTCGATATTTTCCTCAGTTTATATATATTGTATAAATATACTTATCCATTGCATAATTAATTACATTTATAATTCATTTTTATATTTTTATTTTAAAACTGATTTATATACTCGCGTTACTTAAAATCCATGCAAAAAGTGACCATTTTTTAGAAACTGTATTTTTTCAAAATAAAATATTACCTTTTGAAAGAAATTTTGTTCCAAATTGATTTTATAGTTTAACTTAAAATTCTCAGAATTCAATAAATGTTTCTCTTATTTAGTAGAATTTGCTTATCAAGTCAAACACTTCCTTTTCAAATTAAAAAGTAGAACAATTTTAACATTTCAAAATCAACTTTTAAGGAATCATATAAAAGTTTAAAATCATAAACTGCTGTTTGTAGAAAATGCAACACCATGAAGGAATCATCAGAATCAAATGAAATTCGCAGCAAATGTCAATTATAGGATATTATGCAAATTAATAAAGTTTCAGAGCCATCGCGCGTGCGCGGCGCGCGCAGCGCCCTCTGAATTGATGCTGAAAGCGTATAAATAAAGTGCTGTAGCGGGACGTTGAAAAAAGTCTATGATTATTTGTTAGTGGCAAACGTTTAGTGAGACCTGAGTATGCCTCCACGACGGAAGAATAAGAAATTCAAGCAACTTACGGAGTTTGAACGAGGGAGGATAATCGGCCTTCGAGAAGGAGGATTTTCCTATCGCGCAATAGCAGCTCGTATGCAGCGGAACAGTTCCACAGTGATGCGAGTTTGGAAGCAGTGGACCGACGAGCACCGAACAACTCGAAAAACAGGCACTGGACGACAGAAGGTGACGTCAGAGCGCGATGATCGACACCTGCTCCGCATGGCGGTGAATGATCGCACAGCTTCCTCCAGGCAGCTGGCAGCACGTTGGTCTACTGCTACAGGTGTACAATTGTCGGCTTCGTCAATTCGTCGTCGTCTGCTGCGCCGTGGATTGCGTGCAAGGGTGCCTTTATACAGGATTCCCCTCACGGCGAATCATCGACGGCTGCGTCGGCAGTGGGCTCTTGAGCACAGAGACAGGCGAGCTGATTGGCACCAAGTTGTCTTTTCAGATGAATCACGCTTCAATTTGTGGACCCATGATGGCCGTGTTCGTGTTAGACGTTATGCCGGTCAACGCTGCCTTCCTGAGTGTATTATTGAACGACATAGTGGTCGAACACCCGGAGTTATGGTCTGGGGTGATTTCGTATCATGGACGATCCAATTTGATACGAATTGAGGGTAATCTCAATAGCAACAGGTACGTCCGTGAAGTGCTACAGCCCGAAGTCGTTCCTTTCCTTCAAGGCATCCCTGGAGCTATCTTTCAGCAGGATAATGCACGCCCACATGTTGCGCGGACTGTTCGAGACTTCTGTTCAGCACAACGCATGCAACTTCTTCCTTGGCCTGCTTATTCACCGGATATGTCGCCTATTGAGCACGTGTGGGATATGGTTGGTCGGCGTCTCGCTCGTGATCCGCGTCCTGCAGTTTCCAAAGACGAACTTTGGTTGCGCATACAAGCGATATGGAATTCTCTTCCTCAAGCAGATATTCAACATCTGTTTGACTCCATGCCACGTCGTATAGCAGCACTTATTGCAGCGCATGGTGGCTGCACCAAATACTGATTTCGGACGCTTAATTTGTTTCTTTTGTTTTGAAAATTTCATCATTTATTTGTATCAGTACAAGTCGTTTCTGCATTAAATTTCATTTGATTCTGATGATTCTTTCATGGTGTTGCATTTTCTACAAACAGCAGTATATATTGAGCTACAGGATTAATGAGAAATTTCGCTTCATCTTGTATCTTAAAAATATCTAAGAACTATCTTAATGAATTATATTATGAGTCATTTGATTGAAATAAAGATGAATAATAATAAAAAAGGAAATATCTTATTAATTAAATAAATAAATGCATTCGATTTCAAATAATTTTCAATAATCATATGTTTCTAGAAATTTGCAATAAAAGTGATTTCTTTATTACTTTGTATCATAAATAGAAATTAGAATTTCGAAAGAGAATGCTACTGAAATAGAAATGAAATGATGTTTTGTATAATCATGTTTAAATTAAAAGCACTGATATATATCTGAACACTAACGTATGAGCAGCCTATAAATACACTTTATTTGACATTGTAGAGATGTAGATGAGTTTTATCTGTTGAAACAATAGATGTAAAATATTTAGTGAGAACGCCCTTTTACTAAAATTTGACCTGAAAATAGTTTGGCAGAGAAAAGAAATGGAAATAAAAATATTCGAAACACAACTACGACAGATATCAATTAGAGTTTACTTTGAAAAAACATTATTTCTAAGTAAATATATATGTAAAACAATACAAATTGATAGTTCAACAATTTCTTATTATGAATTTTTACATTTAAGTACTTTTATTAAGGGGACTTAGTACCATTGTACCTTCAAAAATTCGATTTTTCAAATTTGTTTTCAAAAAATAGTGTTGAATGTTAGGAGCATTTTAAAGCACACCGCGTCAAAATCCGACAATTATTACTCCCTGTGCAACAAAAAAATGTAAATGTCTCAAGTGGCTTGTTCTACGTAATGCAATGTAAACAAACCTCTTTTTCTCAGTTTGTTATTTTCACACTTTCCCACAGGATTAAAAAAAAGTGGTTTGCATGCAGAGCTTTAAAATTTTACTTGAGTGTTGTACTTGTAAATCTTTATTCTGTGAACCTCAATTTTGTTAATAGGATCATTAGATTTTATTTTTTAACATGATACATGAAAAAAAGTTACTAAATACAAACGTAATAATTTTTAATTTTTTTTAATGTAAGGTAAATTTAAAATTTGAGGTTTACAGAATAAGGTAATTATTTAGCTTTAATTTGGTATAAGAATTATGGTTCTACCATACATGTTTCAAATTTTATCTTTGTGGGTAACGTAAGGTAAGCTAATTTATTTTTTAAACTTTTGTACGCATATTTCATGTTGTAAAAGAAAATATATTAATTTAATAGCAAAACTTGACCCAATATTTTAAACTATACACTTTATTACACAAACTGGCAAAGTTTCATATTGAAATGAGGAAAAGTTGTAGATTTACGAAGAATAGAAAAAAGTTTGTCAAAATATTCATCTTTTGATTTCGTAAGGTACTAAGTCCCCTTAAATAAAAATTATTTCTAGACATAACATAATACATTAGAAAATTCCCTTTCAATTGATCGACATAAACTGAATATTATCACACAGAATTATGCTGAGGCTAAATTTTTTGCTTAAAGATTCGGAAGTTTCAAAGAAATATATGAATTTTATATAGGGTTTTAAAGCAATTAAATGCAATTCAAAATTAATTTTAGTTTCTTATCTTGGAAAATATTAATATAAATTGCAATTGTTAAAATTATTATAATGTTTGAAAGAAATATAAACATTTGAGTAAGGTCATAATTTATTATGTCCAACAATATAAATTTATTTCAAAAACACTCAACGATTCCAGTGCTACTTTACCATAAGAAAGCAAGAAATTTTTATATACGTGAAAATTATAATAGAAACCCTTAGAGAAACGAAAAAAGATACTGATGAAATATATTTATCTTCAACACTAGTACTAATCAAAATACATTCATTGTAGCAATACAAAGAAATTTCCTGTTGTATTATATTGCGCTGTAATAGAAATTAAGCCATTCTATGCATCCACACTCCTTTTGATATTTTGCTATGCGCTTCGAACAAATAACGTTTCGGAAATATTGGAATATTTTTTGCTCTCTTAAGAAATAGAAGAGAAATTCCAATAGAAATCACATATATTCTACAGTCTATTATCCCAATTGATTTTGGATGTAAAAGTAAAAATATAAAGAAAGTTCGTGGTAACCTTTAGAAAGGTTTTATAACAAAAAAAGTTTCTTTCAGTTTAAAGAGACTTGCTTTAATTTCTATTTTATAAAACACTGTATGTTTCTTGGTCTGTTGTTGTTTGTTGCTTTTCAGAATTTTAAAGTTTTGCATTTAAAAATAATAATGATATAATAATTTACAAATCTTTTTTTGCTATTAGAAACAGGAAGTCAATAAAGCATATTAAAATTTTATTTGTTAAGTTTGATAAATATTTAATTCACAATATAAATTATATAACATAATCCATAACACAGTTTGAAAAAGAAGAACCCCAGAAAAAAATCACATGACCATTGTATGGATTAATATTACTGCTTACATATAAGCCTCATGAGGAACATAAAGTAGTAATAATTCGTCGAACTCAAAAAGAATTAAAATTAGCTTTCCTGGTAGAGTATTTGCTTTCATATGCAAACATATATGAATCTTTATGAATTAATCTGTTGTTAATGGAAACAATAAATTTCACTTTCACATATATGTTATAATTATTTTAATTTAACTTCTAGGAGAATGTTTAAACTCTTGAAAAATTATACATAAATAAGTTGCATAAAAAGATAATATACAAGGTAAACCATTAAAGTTTCTTCTTAATTAAATAAGAAGTATCTTCTCTGATGTAAAATAAAATTTATACAAATTTGAATACAAAATAATATAAGTAACCTACAAAACATATTATTATATGAAAATAATCTTTCTTTTGAAAATTTTAATGGAAGAATTTCTGTATTTTTTTCAATTAATTTAAGAAATCTTTTAAGCAATTTTTGTTGCGTAATCTATAATTTTTATTTGAATGGCAAAACTTCCTATGCTAATCAACCCTCTGAGACTTTTGTTTTCAAATACTTTTCTAGAATCTCATAATCAAAAAGATAAAATAATAATTATCAAGAGCTTTTAAAGCTTGATCCAAAGGTTTTGTATAATTCATTCTGCTGTACAGTTTAGCAATGGGCTATAAACTGTAAGATTGTAATAAAATTGAAAGTAACTTAACAACTTTAAATATCACACGACAAATAAGGCATACCATAAATTATGATGAGCCTTCATTATTTCGGTGTCCTAAACATTTACATGAGCTTACATGATTTTTAAAATAACACTAATTTCAGTTTCCATTATTTTTTTTAATTTTAATTTCCCTTCCTTTGAAATTGTTTATTCATTTAATTGAAGAAATAAACAAAATCTATTTGTCAAATTTTATTGAAAAGTATAGAATTTTATTTATAATTTCAAAAAACATATATTAATTTGCTGAAATAATACAAAACTGCGATGTTTTTATTTAGTGAATTCTAAAAATATGAAATAAAAAATGAGTATTTAAGGAAATATGCTTACGATCTTAAAAAATTATTTTAATAAAATTTTTAAATGAGTATTGAATGAAGATTTTCTGTATCTGTAAGTATTTTGATTTTTTTTTATCTATTTTAGATATCCGTATCTATAATTGAATAAATATGAAAATTTTGGATTTAAATGCTTTTAAAAAAGAAGGAAGTATTTAAATTCTTTGATTTTTAGCTTTGAATTATTAGTTATGGAAATAACTAAAATTAATTAGTTATGCTTTCTTAAATTTTAGAATATTAATCCAAAAACTTATATTTCAATAAAAAATACTACCAAAGTTGTAAGCAAAATGAAAAAAAAAAGCTTTTATTTAAATTTCGGTGGGGACACATATTAATTATTTTGAGGCATAACAGCTTTAAAAAAATGCATTTTCATTCGTACTTAATGATGTGTATCATTTTGCGTTAATTGGCCGACTCCCCGAGGAAAATTCTTTTGCAGCTCATTAAACGAAAAAGATACGATGTTCTACTATCCCTTTGACTTTAACGAAAGAGAAAGATCAAATGAGGCATTTTAAGTCTTAAATAAGTCCGTATTAAAGTAGTTTTTCAGAGGCTACTTTCAAAAATTACTATTTCTGTGAAACTATCTATCTTTAAAAAAAATAATGGTATATGTGGTTTATTTTCTTTCAATAAGTTTTTCGCATCGTGTAATTGATTCATAGTAAATTTCGGGGAAATAAACAATGTTTTCTAACAGTTTGTATTTACTGAAAGTAAATTAAATAGTTTTGATAATTTTGTAGGAAAATTATTTAAATTTAAAGTATTAGGCTATGTTTCAATGCTGTTAAATTTAAATTTAAAATAAAAAGAATTTCGAAAAAAGAAATTTTTTTACCTCCTTAAAATTCTATTGACATGAACTTAACATACAAAGTCTAAATAACGAACCAAAATGAACTCTGAAGTTCCTTTCAGCTTCTTTATATTGCAAACTATACTGAGGTAGCAATAATAATGAGAGAAAAAAGGGCTACTTAAAGTAATTTTTTTATTAAAAAAATTATGAATCGTCTATCGAATGAAGATTAGCCCGAATCCTAGAGGCAAATCTCATTAAAATACACCGTCTGAGCTTAATCGAAAATGCTGTACCAAAATCATAATTATTTGTAAATAATATTCCGAATAACTCACATTATAATGGAAATAAAAAGTCACTGCAAAAACGCTTTTGACACTCATAATTCAAAAAGGCCTGTAAATTTTGATTCTAATGGTATTGATGAAAAAGAGCAGTTTCAAATGCATTTAAAAATAAGGTAATAGCTATTACTTATCAACTATTCATATGGGGTTCAGTTTTTTTAAATAGGGTATTTGGACAAAAAAAAAAAAAAAATGTTTAAAATGTAGTTTTTTCTTCTGTATTCTGAGCTTAGAACAGTCATATTATAAAAAAAAACGTAATAAAAGGACATAAAAATGTATCGCAGCATTTCAAATACTTAACCTAGAAATGTAAATTCAATAGATGTATCAAATTAATGAAGACAAAAATTTAAATAACTCAAAAACAATAATAATTCCGCATGAATTATCTAAATATTATTGTAAATCACACTTTTATTTTTTGATCTATTATTGCAACATTCTTAAATAACATTGGTAGTTTAACAATTTTATTTAATAGCGAACACTTGAGGCATTACTAAAGAATTTTTTTCTTTTAGAGCGCCTTTATATAAAAGAGCATCTTAAAGTCTTAAATATGTTTAAAGAGATAATTTCTAAATCTGAAAAAAATTAGTAAATAAGATGTGTACTTGATTCTTTTGCTAACTCTTTGTTACGTAACTTACATTTTAATTAGTTATGACATAAGCTAAGAATAGAAAATATTATAACCATGATATATACTTCCAATACAAATAAATAACTCTTGCCTATTTATGACATGTTTATTAAAGTTCAAAAGAATACATTTAGCATATTATCTATTAGAGTTAAAACTCCAACTGAGATTAAATTGCTTCAAAACCATAAATATTTTGTATACTATAATGTTTTATCTAGATAATAGTAAACTTTTTAGGAAAATCTATTTCATCTCCAGAAGTACTATTTCTTTCTCTTTTCTCAATGATTTAAATACTAAACAAACTTGTAGTATTCATATCTCAGATAAACTTTCTAAAAACAGTTTGTAATGTTAAGAAATCAAAATGAAATTTTTACATTGTTTCTTTACTTAAAATAATTTTGGAAGGATGATCGTAAGAGAAAATTTCCTAATTTTTTTTTGATTAAAATAAAAAAACATCCTACAATAGTTACTTATTTTGGGTCATAATTTCAAAAGTCCTTTTTTGTAACTAATTAAATGTCTGTGACAAACTCGACGGCAGTATGTGTTTCCTTGACTTCAATGTTAAAAAAAAATAAAAAAAATGAAGTTATTTTCATTAAATTTGTTTTGTTAAGCTATTTCAATCATTGTTTTTAAAGTATATATACATATTAAGGCATTGAATACAGTTTTTCAAAAAAAATTTAATCATTTCTGGATTTTCTTAATATCTTGCGTTTGCAAATCATTTCATTCTGGCTCTTCCCACGTATTGTGCTGGAAATATTAAATTTTACTCAGTGTACCTGGCCTTTCCCGAATTATTTATTTATGCTTCCATGACTCTTGTTGACTTTCTTAACTGCTATATGGTACAACTACTAGCCTTTTCTTATTACTGGTTCAAAGTGAAAAGAAATTAAATGTACTCATTTAATATTTTTTTGGTAAGAGTTTGTAGATATAGTAGTTGTTGACTTTTTTTAAACCGGATACTTATTGCCAAGGCTTTCATGTAACCTGATTATTCTGATTTGAGAGAATGTGATTTAGATGATAACGGAGTTATATTTTCACTTAGGTATTTCAAATAAAATTCTTTTGATTTTGAATTTTCTTCTGATTCCGCTAGGTATTCTTACTCAGAAAGACTCAATAATGTTCATTTATTTTGCTTACTGAATATAATTTACGATATCGAGATTCACCACCTTTATATTTCTTGAGATTTTTCCCAATAAATGTACAATTTTGAACAAATATTCAATAAAGGAACTCTTGAATTGATTTGCTACGAAACAAATACCTATCTTGCACAACATTTGACTATTGCATACAAATTGTCCTACTGTGTTTAAAAAGAATTATTCATAAAATATGACGTTTTTGACCATTAAACTTGAAATGAATTGAGTCTGGAAGTATTTAAATAAATTTCATGTCAGCGCTCAAAAATGTATTAAAACATTTATGATTAGTTAATTAATGTTTCAAGTTTTATACTTAGCTCAAGTTTCGTGCATGAACAATATAACTGAAACGTCTAATACAGGTATTTCATTATTAGTTTTGGAAGTTCAACATAATATTGTTGCTCTATCGTAAGAACAACATATTTAAATAAATGACGAAAGTCTTTGAGTAAATGCAATTCACTGATTTATTACTGTAGGAAATTAATTTCTTGAAGGAAGGCACTTGAATTTAGTTGCGCAAATAAAAATATAACAAAAATGGTACTTTTTATTGTTCAGTAATCAAAATTATCCTTATAATGAGGAAATTAGTGTGCTCTATTGTTTCAAATTATTATTAGCAATTTCATAAGAAATTTTGTATTCAAATTAATAAATTAATGAAATGCTAAATGAATGTTCATATGCATTTCTAAGAAGATTCTGTATCTGAAATAATTTTTATTGTTTATTTTTTGAAGAATGTGACAATTTGCTGACATAAGACAAATTTGTCTTTGTGAATAATTTTATAACTAAATTAATAAAAGTGTTTTCATTAAATAAAATGCCTTCAAGTGAAATTCAGCAACTTTTCTCCTTCCGTTTTTAATAACAATTTATTTTAAAATCTGAAAAAGAACCTATTTGAACTATAGAATGTAAATATATTTTAGATCATTTAATTCTTATTTTAAATTTTTTTTTGTCTTATGTCTAACAGGTTTCAATCATGACGCAAATTGCAGTATTTGGAAAAAGAGGAGTAAACACTTTCAATTAAATAAAAAAACTAAATAAAATAAAGTAATTGAAGTCTGAGTTATGCCTAGTTTTCAAACGTATAATATTATTCAGTGAGATTCAGAATAAAACCATAAGAATTCTGAAATGTTATGAAAGTCAAACCTAATTAAATATACGATCTAGATACAAAAATGCCATGTTTCTAAAAATCGAATATTAGAAAAAGTTTATTTAATTAGTCACATAAGCTTACATCAACTACAGAAACTCATGAACAACTCCTATAAAATAAATAAAAATCTAGAAATACAATTTATGCCGCAATCCATGATGATAGATTTTGGAAAATGGGAAGTTCCGAAGACAATTTCAGACATATTACTAATTGAAAAGAACAAAAGTAATATGGAGATATTATCATCAGAGAGATCTCAAAACCACGCAAGTTACTTTTAATTTGATTTCACAAATTACATTTTAAAACCCACAGTAAACCATCGCTTTAGATATCTAATTTGGCCATATGGCAAACATTAAGGAAGTTTTTTTTTATTATTTATTAACTTGGTAATAGAGATAATCATTTTGGTGCTTAGCCACGTTTTCGGTTTGATAAAAGAACACTCTGTGTCAAATATTCTTATCAAATTAATAACATGGACAAGAAAACAAAAACAGTTATAAATGACATACAATTGTAGTACTTAAGGTATTAAGCAAGTATTTTCAATCAAAAAAAATCGCTAGTAAAATTTTCAGTTACAAATTATCATCTATAATTTAGGCTTCTATCTCGCCCCTTTTGATTATAAACTATTTATTTTCAACGTGTATATTTAAATCATGTGATATATGTATAATCTAATGTATTTTTACAAAAATGTCCAACTTTTATGATTCAAACTTTCATAACTAGAAATTTTCAGTGGTCAGCTTTTGATACGGCTCTGAATTCTATTTCTTAAGTTACATTCCTTTAATTGCAACAATTATGTTCTAAATAAAGGAATGCTGTAGCATTTACTTAGGTGAACATTAAAATAAATTAAACAATTAACTAATCGTTCCTATAGGGTATAGAGCATTGGGAATTGATTTTCTGCATTTGTATTTGTATCTAGCAAATTAGAAATTTGTGGATAACAGCCTAAAATAAAGGTTCGTTGAACCCGCTTGACCCTAACGAAAATCGGGAAATAGGACACAATGGATGGAAATGTTCCTCCAACTCTAACTGAAAAATACAGCCACAACTCCCCGCTCTATTACCATTCCGATTAAACCTATCCTGCAGCATCAGGATTTCGGAGGAATGATAAACAAATTACAAGAGGTCGGAAGTCATCCCATCACTTTGAATTATCGAATTGTAACTGCCATTTTATATGTTAATTCATTACCAGTGAAGAAAGATTTAAAAGTAAAATTTAAAATTATGTTTTTATTTAAAATCGGTTTTTCAAACATATCTCAAGTAAAATAAGAGAGCACTTATTTCATCGTAATGTTAACTTCTCCTATAACTGTTTGAACTGTTTTAGTACGCATAAGTACGTAAGAACATTCACACTAATTCAAATTAATATTCAACAAAGCTATTGAATTTCTCATGGTCAATTAAGAATATATTAATATAATTTAATACATTATAAATTGTACTTACTGTATATCATGATATTAAATAATATAAGAAAGATCATCATTTAAAATTTTATTATAAACTGATAGCTCATATTGAAATGTCGGTGTCTTTGAAGCTAACTATAACACGAATCAAAATTTTGTGAAAGAGAAATTTTAAAAACTTCATACAATATTTCATCGACAGTAATTATATCATTCACACACACACACAATTTTCGTAAATTAAGTACTTAATAAAAGTTTTGAATTTATGGAAATTAGATGAAGTTTAGGAGATTTACAGTATGCTTGTATTGAACTGAAATCGAATATTGAATAGCTTATGACAAATTCTCTTCCAAGAGTAATTTGAACAAATTGAATAAATAATAATTTTTTTAAAAAAATTAAATAAAGGTTTCCAAACTTCGTTTCTGCATTTCTGTATTAAATTTTGATTATTTACAGTTTGCAGAAATTTGTTTATGACACGACAATGAATCAAAATATGTGCAATTTTTAGTTTATCTCTAATCATTTGTTACTAAATTAAGGGATGATTTATATGAGATAGTCTTCAAATTACTATTATATACATTCCACAGCTAAAGTATACGTGGTATAGGAACTTTGAGGTGATATTCCATCCAACATTGAAGTTAATTAATGTTAGAAATAATTAATTATTAGTTTATCGCTACGAATGAGGCGTTAACGTACATTAATTAAGAATGGATACTTACAGGCCACTAAGAAAATTCGTTCATTTACAGTTTCAACAACTAAGTTTCTCATATTTTAGAGCTAATGACAAAGTTTTAAAAACATATATACTATTTAAGAAATTTTAAGCACTTCCTAGACAAATCCTAAATTGCATTAATTTGAATTAATCCGTTCCATATGCTCGTTGTTCAGAGTCTTGACTTTGTAACTCTTCGTCATGGATAAGCAGTAAGTCATTAAATTTATAATTTTTTCACCATAGGTTTAATTATTATGATGCATCTTTAGTAAGAATAAATAAGCAATACATTTTACCAGAAATTAATATTAATTGCAAATGTATTATAAACTCTGAAAATACATACTCCTTAGATGGAAGATTCTTAATTAAAATATTAAGCTTAAATTTATTTTGCTATTATAAGCAGCGCTTGATATAACCTATTCAAATATAGAGAAACCTGCAAAATTTAAATATTAATTAAAAACATTTTACGAACTTTATTTTAAACTTTTTGTAAATTTTTAATTGTTTAAATTCAATTTCATTAGTATACTCTCAGTTAATTTGCATTATGTACAAAAGGAAAAGAATAGTGTTTTCTGTATATCTGTGGATAAATAGAATTCACATTTGGTTTATTATCTTGGAAAAACAGAATGTTGTTATAAGAATTATACTGTTCAGTAATGAGAAACTAAAATAAGAAAAAAATAATTTGTTGTCAAGAACAAGAAAATTACAAGGGCTATTAAAAGAAAATCAAAAATTGATACTTTGGTAGTTGGAAGCACAGAAGACGTTTAATAATACGCTACAAGTTTGCGCTCAAAGCTTATAAAATAAATACCTCAAATTCAAATTTTAGTACTGCATTTTTAAACGGTATTCCAGCGTAAAATTTAAATCTAAAGTAAAATAATAATTCGTTAAGAATATAGAAACGAATTAGTAGTTTCTTTCTACTTTGAATGCTCTTTATGACCGTGATAGCCAATTTGTTGCGGATTCGAGTCTTCATTCACTAAGAACCCACCAGGTCGTCGCCGTTTAACTGGTTTTACCTGGTGCGCTCTAAGTGGAAGGCCTGCACATATCAACCTATAGTATACCTTTACATAGTGCATCATGCGTAACCACAGGAAGGCCAGCTAGTAGGACTGATACACAAAAAAAAATCTACCCTAAGTCCTCAAGAGGACAAACCCTAAACAAACCCTAAGTCCTCAAGAGGACATGGTGAGAAAATTAAGGGACTTGGAACCAATTCAGGTGTCCTCGTCATTTGGATGGAATTGAAAACTACGAGGTTCTTTTACAAAACCTTCGCTTTGTTTTTTAACGTAATGCTAAGGAAACGGCCAGTTGAATGAGCATCTTTATCTACAGTTGAATTTGAAATAATCAAATTATTCCGAAAAGATAAATAAATTACAATTATTAATTACAAATAAAATAAAGGAAAAGAATTTTTTTTTTATTTTTCTAAACGTAATATCAAAAATATAGTCTTAACATTTTCTAAGCAAAATATGTAAGTTGGCATCAGACATAACTTACAATTCTCTATTGATTCGAAACTTTTTGAACAATTTTTAGTAGCTCACGATCTTCATGAGATTTCTTACGACAGAAAAGTGTGTGACATTCAAGAAGCTGCTAAGCAACTTCTGGCTTTTAATTTTCTTCCAAAAAAATTTATATTTCTCATCGATTCCTAAGCAATCTTTTTAGCAGTGAGCAATAACAACATCACTGACTTCCCAAAATCCAGTGCCTCTCCAAATTGGCAGATATAATCTCCAGTAGTTGGGCTCTATAGTTGTAATAGTCAACAGTAAAGAAAGAGCCGATGTTATGGCGAGGCGTGGGACCAAACTTTAACAAATCGTGATCCCACTGTCACTCAGATCAATATAGAACCAAATCACTACAACCATTAACAGTTTCATTTGCATCACTCTCAAAGATTTGAGCAACGAAAAATGCTTGGTGTGCCTTACCATGGAGGGGCGTATTCCACTGCACATTGGAACACACAGACGCTTTCACACGTTGCGACAGGACAGAGCTCCCTACAAGCAAATCTTAAAATTTGCTGAACCAGCAGGGATTCTTTCCTGATGAAGTACAGAACAGCAAAGCCAATGAAATAGATACCAGCTTGAAAACAACTTCTCTCCCACCTTAAATCGGGCACTTCTTTGCACAAAATGTTTGTTTCAAATGCTCTCCCCCACCCAAGTTATAAGTTGACTATTATCAAACTATACATAAAAATAAATTTCACTCAAGAATTGCTTTAATCTTGAAATTCTTAAATGAGGTAATTTAGTTCCATCCTCTATGAGTAGCACTTAGACCTTCTGTTACCGAATCTCAAATCTTAGATTTGTAAGCATACAATTCATTATAGAATGGAATAAATGTGAACAATTTGAGAAGAAATTATTGAGCCAGTTTCTATTTGTTTTCTTTGAAAATGTTTTTAGATTGTGATTTCTTATGATTTTCAATGATAAATGTCACACAATAATATAAATTTGATATTGATTTAGCCCCGCTTATGATCTAGTTTTGATCTTTAGCTGACATTTCCAATATCCAAATACTGATTCTCTAATCTTGAAATGATAATTTAGGTCACTCTGAAGGCATCCAATACAATGGAATTTATTTGACAAATCAATAGCTAATAATATCATGTAGTTTTCAGATGAAGTTTTGTTTTTCTGGAAACATCAGCCTTTTTTTGGGACTTCTTACAAATCAATTAAAGCACGTCATACAAATTGTAATTTCTTTATCTACAAAAATTCTCAGGTTGCCCTTCATCCCTTATTTGAAAACGCGTAAAATTCAGCGTCACACACAAACTTTGAATATTAGGATGTTTCAAATGAGTGAAAAGTTTTCTTTCTAGCGTTATTTATAATCATACGTTCTAAACTAGTTGTTGAGTAACTTATTGATTCATATAAAGTTTGAGGAATGTAGTTTATGTATTACTTTATCAAAATACATTATTTTTCCATGTAGAATAGAAAAACGTTGGAATCCTATTTCTATGTTTTTGAAGAATTTTAATGTTTTTTCTAATTTTGAAGGAAATGATTATTTAAAAAATGTAATTATTTAGATGCAACAATGCTGTAAAGAATTTCTTATGATACGGAATCTTATACAGAACTGGGGTTTTCCATTATTTCAAATTATTCCTTTGATTATGATACAGTTAATATAAACACTTAAAATGGGAGCAATCTGCATATTTTTAAGAATTCCAGTTTAATTTTTTTAATCAGATCAGATTAAAATTATGATTTAATTTTAAAATAAGCAAAACATATCATTCTATCATTTGAAATAAGTTTTAAAATGAAAGTTTTTGTCTTTCTATTTAAAATAGTAATATTTTTTTTCATTTGCAATAAGGCTAACAATTGCATAAAATACCAGCTTATAGAATATTAAAAATAAAATTGCACTCAAGAAGTACTTTAAAAATGGTCCTTTGAAAATATGAAAATATTTTACAAACACATGAAACATTTTTGAAAATTAATCTATCATTAGTAACAAATTGTTTAGTTACTTAAATTTCAAAAATGTAAAGTATTCTAGATGCGTTTGAATTTCTTGAAAAAGTCATTTTGAAATATTTCTTTTCAAAATACAAATGCAAAAAACTAGTTCAAAGTAGAGAAAATATACATTTCTAAATAGGAAACATCAACCACCTCTGGGAATTTTATTTCAAACGTGTGAAAATAATGAAGAAGTCTGCTTTTCAAACATAAAATTTCTCTGTATGCTGTACTTCGAGTCATCCAACGTTAGGAAACTCTCCCTTTAGAGTAGCATATATATTTGTAACCAGTCGTTGCCATCTCACATTCGCGACAATGGTTAAAAAGTATTTTAATATTAGACAAATTGGCTAAAGCTACAGTTTTGACTTAGATACAGAGAAGTTGGAAATAATAGTTCTTTCAGCTTTCAGGCAATCATAGGGTTAGATATTTTCTTCGATGACAGAACTGGCCTCTAGCGTTATTGTATATTCTCTTCTAACGTATTCGCTATTCGTAGTATTGTAGGTAGTTGATTTACTCTTTTACTGATAAGGAATTGCATCCTTTTTTTTTAATTTTTGCATTGAAAAAAGTGACACTCTTGCACATTCCTAGATGTACAATCTTTGCATATTTTATATTTTGCCTTAGATCTATATTATATTTTTTCTTCTTTCTAATTTTATTTTCAATAGAACGTTTTATAATGTCACACAAAAGATAAGGAAACACTTTATTTTGGTTTGGAAAATTGTTCAGTATTTTTTCCACGAAAGTACCTGTAAAGTTACTTATTTCTATTGAAAGACGAGTCATATATATTTTTTCATGAAAGGTTTGGTTCAAAGTTTATGTACTAAGTTATATATATATATTTATCTAGAATTTTCTGGGAAATGTTTATACATAAATGCAGTTTATACATGCATCAAAAAATAAGATTTCTATATTTGTCATGAAAGAAATTCAAACAAAATATTATTTCTGGGTCAATGCTTAATTGCATGTGATATCCATGCATTATTATTCCTTTTAAAAGCATTAAAAATCACAAAATGAAATTTAAATACCAATCAACAAAATAATTTCCATCATATATGCGATCGATTCCCTTTTTAAAAAAAGTTCTTCAATTTTTCATTTATTTCATTACTTTGTGACACAATTATATTCCTATTCGCCTCTTGTGTTATAGCTAAACTCAATATACTACAAATAACAAGTCAATAAGTCATTAAAGAAGACGTTAGTCAGGTTTCTCACGCTGTATTCATTTCACAACTTACTACTATAACGACAAATGAACACCCACTCTCCGATAATGCATCGCCCTAGATATATTCGCTTGTTCTACTAATATCAAATTAAGGAGTCTTACCAATAGAGTAAAGTTGAGGCTGTTTTGACTTCTGAGCTCGGCTATGCCGTCGATAATTTGTAGTAATTCTCGACCCCGTCTTCGACAATAGACAATTGTTAAACGTCAGAGTCACTCGACCTCTATCGTGTGTCTCAAGCTTAGCTTATATACTTATTACCTCCCTAGATTCACTTTATTTCTAACTGCCTCTAATTTAAATACTCACGTTTTAGTTTTGGTTGGGAAGAAGTCGCTTATTTATAGCAATCAATCTTAATTAAAAGTCCACAAGGTGCGTTATGAGAAAAACGCGAATAGCCCAACGTAACAAACTTAATTTTATTTAGATTTAAAAATTAGCGCTATGTACATCTCTAAAAATATTTAAATACTCAAATTTCATTTTTGGTTGTGAAAAAGTTATTTATTTATAGTAATCAATACTAATTAAAAGTCCCCAAAGGTTAGTGAAGAGAAAACCTCGAATATCCCAACTTCACAATTTTTCCAAATATGTTTTAATATCTCTGATATAGATAAGTTTTTTACCTCTTTTTGTATCCTCTAACGATCTGAAAAAGGTAGTAATATGACATCTTGAAATCTGGTGAATAGTATGGATGAGGTAAGAGTTCTAATTCAAGCTCCCTTATTTTTTCCTGTGTAATTTTTGCAGCTTGAGTCCTCGCGTTATCATGTTGAAGGATCCCTATTTTAGTTATTGATCAAAACAGATCATTTTTTCTTGAGCTCTTGTTGAGCAGTTGCTCCAGATGTTCACAAAACACCGTCACTGTAACAGCCAATTCATAGTGTATTATTCCAGAAAGTGTATAATACCACACAAACAATGACCTCCTTTATTGTTAATTATGGTCAAGGATTTAGAACGAGAGCTTCTCCGAAAGAAAATCTTTGTTTTTTCTTGCTGGATTATTGTATAGAATCCACTTCTTATCTCCAGGTACAAATCGTTGCAAAAACAGATTGATTTCATAACGAGACAAAAGAGACGTTTAGATGGTACGATGTTCATCGAGAACCTTCTCTGTCAATTCATGAGGAACCTAAATGTTCGCCTATACGATTTTCCTATGCTTCGAAGAGGAATCTAAAATATAGATCATGGACTGCCAATCTTCAATGATAATTCCTCAATCATTTGATGAGGATCTGAATCCACCATCACCTTTAGGATATCATTAGCTAATTTTTGGATTCATATTTTTTTGTGCGGCATCTTTGAGATTCCTATTTCCATTTTTAGATTCTTAAGCCATCTATGACACCCCGTAAGTATCAAGTATCGGCAATTTTGTTCACTGCTTCGTTTGCCTTTATTCCTCGATCAAATAAAAATAGCATACAATGACGTAAGTATGCTTCTTCTTTTGCTGACCTTGGCATCTTTCCTCCATGGTAGAACAAAAAATTTTCAACCGCAAATTTAAATGTACGACTAAGTTTCAAAGTTAAAAACAAAGCTTCCGTGTTTGCGGGACCGTGTCTCGATACAAACTAACTGCGAAGAGCTCATCACAGAAATTTTGATTAGTTTACAGCCTCCCTAATATATATATATAAAGAGAGAGAGAGAGATCGGTTTTTCATTATGGTATGAGTAATATTTTCCAGGTTTCATATTATCATTATTAGCTTAAAAAATAAATATATTTATTATTTTCTTGAATTTCAATGCATAAAAATAAGGAATTTTGTTATTAATAATAATTTATGTCATCTTATGGAGTAACTTCAGAAAGTGAAATATTTAGTGTGTAGTACCATATACATGTCGACAAACAGACGTGATTACACCAAGAAAAATCTCATATCCAAAAAGAGCTTGGAATATATGAACAGGTTGGTATACTCTGCAGCTATGCATGGTGAACATATATTTGTGAAGTTTATGTAACGTCAAAAAACTAAACAACCTCACTGCTTATCTGTAACTGATAGAAGAATTAATCCTAATTTATTCGAAAGGTTTTGAAAGTCAATAGATGTCTAACAGCTTCTTTCTCTTATAGTGAATATTTGTTTTATATACAGTTGTGTAGGCTGAAAAATTCTAGGCTAAAATTACTGCTTTCTAGAAAATTAGGATAATAATATTACTACATATAATGCGTTAAGAACATCGACAGGCATAGTACTAACATCATTACTGTTTCTTAAGTGCTACAGACAAATTATAAGTATTTGCTTATTAGTACAAAAGCATGTCTCTACTTCTGTTGAATCTATAAGAATTCATAATACAAAAATTAATATATAAATAGTCGACATAAATAATGTCATTGTATGTTCCCTTTAATCTAATCCCAAGAACACTGAAATCTAATTGCAAGTCAATTACTACTAATACATAACAAAAATGGTTATATATGAATAAATACGGTATTTTTAATTTAAATTTCAAAAGTGAATATACATACTAACATAAATATAATTTTGCATTGAAAAATGCTGCAAAAATATTATTAAGTATTATTTTTTTGTTCAAGTTTCTTATTTTCATACAAAACAAAAATTGAATATTTCCCCACTTACCTTAATGTTTTTAAATACATGATTTGTCATTGTTCTGAATTATGAAACGAATATGATGTTTGGAAGGAAAATTAATTAAGGGTACAGTATTTTCCAAAATTCAGCTTTTAGATTATTAATAAAAGGAATGGAACTTGTAGTGATAAAAAATATCTAACATACATAATTTTTTTCTTGTAAAGATAATTAATTTTTATTTAATTTATTTTGCTCTTAAAGATAATCAGTAATATTAGGCAATGATTGACTACTGCCTTATCCTTTTGAGATTCAACGTCCATTCTATTCGACATTTTTATTTTACATGCAGAGGAAAAATTTACAAGTTTATATTCTAAATTTAGGCACTCCAGAGCTGCCACCTATTCAGTAAAACTTCAAATTATTTGGCAGGATCCTTGTTCTAGAAGCATTTACAAATGACGGACAAGAAGAAAGTAAGAACTGAAGGCATATAAGCTATTTGAATTTAGTTAAATAATTTTTTTACATATTTTTCTGAATTAAAAATAGCTGTTATACAATTTTAAATGAGCGAATAGTGAAATTATGTTGTATATTTATCAGAAACATATGTTTTTACTAAACTAAGACCCAATGCCCTATATAATAGACTGGCCAAAAATTGTATTTTTCTTAAGTGTTTTTTAACAAATGGCTTTATATACAGTTTTTTATTAGTGTTTAGACGGTTTATCTCAAAGTAGGGAAAAATTGCTCAAAGATTTTGATCTTGGGTCATAAGAGGTTATACATAATGGAATGATTCTGACATTGGAAATCAAATTGCTCATACTTATAGTTAACAATAAATTGCAAGTAATGACTAAATATCTAACACATTTTTAAATCAACTAGGTACCTTTCTTATCATATTTACACAAAACTATTTAAAACTAGAGACATTTACAGCAATCCAAGTGATGATTTCATAGATTCAACACGTTAATTTTTTTTAATATTCTTATACCAAGAATTTTCCGTTCACAAAACTCAGTATTAATTATTGGGAACAGTAGATTAAGAAATTAATGAATTTTAGAAGCTATAAGCGCAGCCTCACAGAATTCAACAAATTATAACTTATAATTATTAACAATGATCATAACTTTTCATAATCGAGTCAGTGACAATTACATCTAATTAATTCAAAAGTCTCTTGCAAATAAATGCCTTCCCAGAGACTTCGAAAAGCATACCAAGTCTTTATTAACGAAGCAAGGCTCCCTGAATATATTATTAATACTAACAAAATGGGGTAAAGTTTCCAGTACCTTGTCCCAAAAGATAACAATTATACTTTTTGAAAGAAAGAACAGGCATCTTGGTTGATCAAGGAAGTATTCTACAATGTAGAAGACCAAGCAGCCAAGTGTTTACTTTCGTGCAGCCATTGCTGTGTCGAAAAAAATGTTCGGGTTGGAACAAAAGAAATGGAAAACAAAACAGATAACAGAATTTCTACCACGTAAGTGTGTCATGAAAGACTAGCAAAGGGATTCAACTATTAAATAAAATAATACTTAAGACCATAACGTCCTATTCTGGGCTTGTGTAGCGTGAACAAGTAAAGGCAGGATTCCTATGCTTCTGTAGATGTCTCCAGCCACGTTTAAGTTAGTTGTCAGAATACAGTTGCAAACAGGAATCGGGAATAACGAGTAGTTGCCCTATGTCGGCGGAATTACAAATTGATAGAGCTTCGCACCATAGTAATTGGAATTGTCATTTTAAAGGCATGAGAAGTAAGCGGCTTAACGGTCAGAGGGAGAGTATATTCAGTTCTATTAGCTATCAGTCAATACTCTTGTTTGCAATTTGTGTGCGAGTCACTGATTGATAACAGTGACTCTCTAGTACTAAGATAGTATACCTGTGCTTATATCTGCCTTCCCGGTTTGTTGTGTCCGTAAGTACACCGCTACCACGCTGATAAATTTTTGCTATCATCGATTTATCACCTTATTACTTCGATAACAATGTTCCCTTATAACAAAATTTTCCATTTTGCTCATTAAGAACACATTTCAAACTCTGAAATGTGTTCTTAATGAGCAAAAAGGCATTTTACAATAGAGACAAGAGATCTGCAATCGATATGTAACATATATATTTTGCCTAAGAGATCGAAAGTCGATCCTTCTCTGTATATATATATATATATATATATTGTCCTGTCGAATAAAGATGTGCTGACACTCTGGATATTCATTTAACAAACACCGTTTTAATAATTTACACAATCTTTGAATGCCAAGTTTCATTACAATCGGCGCATCATTTCTGATTACATCAATTTTTAAGTCTTACTGTGTATATTTTAAAAAAATACTAAGCAGTTAAAACATAATAAAGCCTTAAAACATTAAACATTAGTCGCTTGAGTCGATATCATTATCAAAAGTTTCTGGCCAGTCAGTGCGGAATGACTCGTTTAGGAACAATTCGGGTCGTTTTTTCCTTATTCTTTTACGGAGTTCAGCAAGAACGAGAAGATAGTATTGTTGATTAATTGTTTGACCTTCAGGAACCTAGTGAAGATACACAATCCCCTAAATTTCAAAAAAAAAAATCACTAATGCTTTGAATTTCGATTTGCTCATTCGAGCTTTTTTGGCCCTGGTGAAGATGGGTTTCTTGACTGTTATCATTTTCAATAAGTTTTGGTCATTTTCAATGACATTAAAAGTGTCAAAACAATCACTTTTGTGCGCTTTTTGATATGAAAATTGTTAAAAGAAGTATGAGAATTTTAGACAACATTTTTTTACACTCTTTTTGCATCTGAAAAGAGTTACGTAAAATTTACCATTTAGAATATTTGTAGATTCCTATAGTCTCAGCTTTCGCACGAATACTTAACCAATGGTCAAATCAAACCAGTTTACTTATTTTTTTAGATATCGGCATTCTTTTTTTGACGTTTAAGGGTGATCCGGGGGTGAATCATCTTCAACATCTTCTCGGCCATTTTGAAAACGCTTAAACCATTCAAAATCGATTTCATACGATACACATTCAATGCCATACACTTCTTTGAATAAATTATAAGTTTCAGCAGCGGTTGTTTCAAGTTGCTAGTGTACTTTCACAACTATTCGTTGCTCTGTTGTCACACTTATAATTTTTCCAGCGAAATAAAAACAAAACAAAAAATAAACTCTGTTGCGACCGTAGGCTACGATTGTATGGATTTATTTACAGAAGCGAGAGGCATAGTATTCGAAAGAGAGGGCTTCACACCAAAGATTTATCCTTCGCTGGTGCATGCGTTCTGTAGATTTCGTTATTCAGTATCCGCACCTCGTACACCCATTTCTTTTTTATATTCTTTCATCGTTAATAATGACGATAGAGAACCTGCGGGGCTCTTCTTCTCGAAACAGATTTAAATGAACTGATGTTATATCACATTTGCTTTTAAATTCTACCACTCTACTCCATGGAGATTAAAATGAACTGATTCGTTACCATATACAATTATTTATGATGAATGCTTGCTTGCTTCACGCAAGTGCATTTCAGCACCAACATTCAATTTTCAATCATGTCTTTGAATTATTTTGTATCTATTAATGTATACAATCGTACATCTAATCTTCTTAAATATAATACACAATTCATTAATTAACTGTAATACACAAACTAATTGAGAAGTGCATGTATGAATACACTAAATATCCCAAACGTTTTATAATCTAATCATTTCAAATTAGATTTAAGCCTTTTAAATATATATTCCTCTTACATTAATGACAGATGACATATAATTGGTTAAATCTGCTTTAAAGTAAAATTGAATATACTGCTTTTAATGTTCTTAAGTTACTGATTTTAAAATTTATAATTAAAGAAACCATCTAATTATTTTTTACTAATATGTCTACATATTTTGACTTAATATCAGATTGATGCAAATATTAAATCACAAGTATTAACAAATTTAATTTTACAAACAATAAGAAGTGTACGTGAACGTATTTTTCATTTTCTATTTTTATTAAATACAGTATTTTCATTATTATCTTTCTTAGCTTAAAAAGGTATGAAATATTTAAAAACAAATGATTTTGTTAACATAAAATAATATTAAACTTTTCGGAATAACAATACTGCACATTCAATCATATTAAACATTTTAATTAACTGATATTATATTACTAAATGAAAATAAAGCCGATTTCATATGCACAATCATCGATGTTTCAAATTATTCTTATAATTAAATAAAAAAATACCTTAGTTTCTTTTGAAAATTTATTCCAATAATAATAAGCAAATATAAAGAAATCTAACTGTATTCTATAAGACAATTCCTTTTAACAATTATATTGTAACGTTTTGAAACGAATTTTTCTCAAATTGATGTCTATAACGGAATATCTACGTTATAATTTCCAAATTAAAAATTCTTTTACTTAAAGAATTTATATTAATGAATAGAACCTCGAGGAAATTTAAGAAAAAATGTGTTTATTTTTAGATTATTTTCTATTTCTCACTCTTTTTTTAAAGATAAAAGTATTTTTTAGCTTTGATATCAACTGGATCACAAATGAAATTTCTGTATTTATACAGACTCTCTGAATTATTTTTCCTACTATGTGTTAAAAAGTCTCATATTTCTTCTACAAAGCTATGAAAAAATTATATACTTTAAAACAATGTGTGATTAATTACGAACAAGGAGTTTTCGAATTGTTCTAACAAAAGAAAATATTATAAAGTTGCTCAATTTGACAAAGAACTTTAGTTATCAGATTACTGAGCTCGAAAAATCGTTAAGGACTTTCTTTTTTCAAAGATGATTCTGATAAGATATGTAAAATACTGTTCAGCTCCAGCATTGATTCAGTGATGAATTTGAGCATTTCGGGAATTGTCTTCTGAAGATATTATTGATACCAGAACATAAGATTGTTTTTTTTTTTTCATAATCGAAACATTTCTCAGAATGTTGTTGACTAAATTAGGCAAAATGGAACATTCATTTCAAAAAAACACTTTTGCAGTTATTTGAATAAATGGTAGATATTAATGAAATAAAATGAATAATAATAACACGTCAACTGTTACGGTAAATTTTATGATTCCGGTCTAAACAGCAAATTTAATTTAATGATATCGTATTATTAAAAATTCTAATTAAGTGCTTATTTCGTAATAAATGTCCTGTTCATGTAAACTAGTCATAATTTTTTTTTGTTCTCTTTCCAAAATCCATCTTTTCCTAATTACGCTGATACAGTAGGAATTTAATCATAGCTGCACATACAAGGTGTTTCGAAACTCATGGGTGAAATTTAAGAGTGATAGAATCAGTATTTTTTTCTTGACAATGCATAGGTGGAGAGCAAGTGGTGAACCGCTAGATGGTGCTATAATGGAAAGCATAAAGAGGGAGTATTCTTACACAACGTCATTTCTACCATTGATTTCAAGAAGTATGGCGATGTAACACATGGTTCAATAAGTCCCGAGATTGTGCGGTCGTTTTTTTGCGATTTCCTCCTTCAAACGCACCAGCAAGTCAATATAATAATCACTGTTGATCGATTTACCTTTTTCGAGGTAGTCAATGAAAATCACGCCATGCGTATCCCAAACAACTGACGCCATGACTTTGCCAGCTTACTGCTGCGTTTTCGGACGCTTCGGACGGCTTTCGCCAGCTGTGCGCCACTCAGATGACTGCCGCTTCGACTCTAGAGTGTAGTGATGTATCCATGTTTCGTCCATGGTCACGTAACGACGCAAGAAATCTTTTTTGTTGCGAGTAAATAGCGATAAACAGTTTTCTGAATCATCGACTCGATGCTGTTTTTGTTCCATCGAAAGCAATCGCGGCACCCACTTGGAAAAAACCTTTTTCATGCTCAATTTTTCATGAAGGATAGTAAATACACTTCCATATGATATCTGTATCATCTCAGCAATCTCACGGAGCTTCACTTTACGATCTTTCATTATAATTTTTGTCACTTCACTCACATTTTCCGGTGTAACGGCTTCCACAGGTCTATCCGAGCGTTCCGCGTCATTTGTGTCTGTACGACCCCGTTTAAACTCGGCAAACCACCGACAAATCGTTGCTTTTGATGGACAAGAGTCCGAATAACATTTTTCAATCCATTGTTTCGCTTGCACGGTGTTTTTACCCATTAAAAAACAATGTTTTATCAGAACACGAAACTCGGTTTTTTCCATTTTTTAAACAAACTACAAAACGACTTTACTCCAACCTCGATAACTCAGCCGTTTCTGGTCCGATCGACTTAAAATTTTGACACGTTTCAAGAAAAGGTTAGTACTCTAGAAAGACCTGGTTTCTGGTTTACTACGAGCACCATCTCTGGGTTAGTCTTGGAACTTATTGATCCATGTGTTACAGTAATCAGAAAAAGACAATGTAATAACCACAAGCCATTTTTAAGATTTTTCATATTTTTCATGACTTCAAATAAAGCATTCTTGGGTCTAAATGTGAGTAAATATATTTTCTAAATTAGTTTTGTTAACTTTATTTAATTTATAAATTTATTTACATTTCTTTGTATTACTGTATCTAATATTAATACACGTGGAGTATTATTCTTGGACAATCTTGATTTTCCTCTTAGAATTTTTCGTTTTTGTTTTTTAGCTTTTGGTTTTTCAATAGTTCCGATTTTTTTGTGTGTTTTCCTTTTAATTTTACTATTTGGATTCTAGTTTTCAGAACTTTTTTCAGCTTATTATTTTGGAATAATAATTATTTTAATAATATATTATATTGATTGGGAAAGTTAGGCATATAATTCTAGAATAACCCAAATGAACACTCTAAAGTCTGCTGCAACATTCAATATATTATTCTCCATTTTTGACTTTTCGAAACGTTTTATGGTTTTTAATTTTTTTTTTTGAAATTTCATATTTTTTAATTCTTGATATTTTAATTAATTTTCATTTTTTTCTAATTTTTGCTGTCTAATTTGGAGAGCTATCGAAGATTTTATTTAACAAAAGTTTAATTTGGGAAGAAGTATTTGGGACTGGCCAACATCCTGGCCATCTGTTTTCATTCTCACATACAACTCAATGCCTTTAAGTCTACACACACACACACACGCACACACACACGTGTGTGTGTGTGTGTGTATGTGCGTGTGTTGGTGAAGCACCAGCTACAGCATCTGTCATGACAATTCACCAACAGCTATATTTTAATAGTTTCTCAATATTCTGATGAATACTTACAATTCCGCAACTTTTTTGTTTACAATCACAAAATGTGTCTTCATTTGCTTATATAATCATTAATTAAACATCATAATAATTGTCCTTCGGCAGCCGAATAAACTTATCTTTCGCAAATGTGTGAAATAAGACATAGTCTGAGATAATCATTATACTATACACTTGTCCGAGTATTTACATAATTAATGGAAACCACATTTAACATCGCAAGCAGTAAACTTCAAAAATTATATTAATTTAAATAGTTTAGGCAGAAATAATCTTTTGTTATGGCTCAAAAGTAATAACAAATTAATGGTGGATTATCTCATATCAAATAGAGATCCTTTGTAATACTCATTTTATGGCTGTTCTGACAGTCATTTTAAGTATAAGTTTATCTAATCCATATTTCTTTGCAGTCAATATTATTAATGTATGCATCCAACTCTTTTATATATGTTTATAAGTGATTATATTCTTATCCATATACATATAATATGAATGGCTGTATTATTATTTATGTATCAGTTACTTTTGAAAATAGACTATATTTTTACATGAATTATGCTTATTAACTATGTATCCTTAAATATAGTGTATCAGTTGTGTATGTGAAATTTATCTTTAGTATCTAGTTTAAAAATTTCTATATGTTACTTCTAGGACTTTAATACAAAATATACAAAACTGTTACTCTCTGAAAGTTTATTTTTTTCTAAAAAAATTGTATTTAAGTATTTAACTAATAGCTCATAAATTTTTGATAGCCTTGAATATGATAAATATCGATGCGTTTATTTATCAAAAAGGTTTGCATAAAAATCTCGAAATCTTTATTAATCTGAAAAGTATTTTGAAAATGTATTATTAACATGTTTCTGAAAAATTGTCTTATTTATTTATTTTACTCTTTTTTAATGTCAGAAACATTAGAAAATATCCCATTATCAACAAAAGCAGAAACAAATATGTATGTAACATCACTGAAATCTTAAAGAGATAACAATTGCATAGTGAAATCGAATATTAAAAATTACATCGAGATTTCAAACTAGTATTTTTAAAGAAGATGTATTGTCTTACAGAGGATTTGTACATAGACACACATAGTGTGACCTCAATAAAACGTTTCTGTATATCACCTTGATCTTAATTTCCTAAGGTGCATTTATTTTTTACATTCCGAATATCTACAGTGATTCTTATAGTCATATTAAAATATAATATTATGCTTCAGCTAAATTTTAATAACAGCAGACATTAAGTCTAGTTGAAATAAACTGCAATTATAAGCTTTATACTAACACAAATATTAAAAGACAGGGCAGAAAGTCAACTTCATCGCTTCTACCAACAATCATAAAAGCTTTGGAAAAATAGTAAAATGAAGGCTGCACACATAAACAATTCCTCAGAGAACTGCATTTGTTATGCACATACGTTCTTCCGAGAAGCTGTTGGAAAGTTCTATTATCTGTGAGACAAATGCAGCAATTGGTGGAATGCACGCACCTTTCTCTCTAAAATAATCCTTTGTAATTTCAGAGAAGTGCGGTAATAAATTAAGAGAAAACTGTCGTGCTACTAGCCAACATTATGCCGGTTGAAAAGTTAAATGATTCTTCAGGGAATTTAGCTAAAGATATAAGTAACTTTTAAAGGTGCAATCGGAAAATGCAATTATTTATGCTTTGAGGGGAATGAGGGCATAGTTAAACCTATATATGATTATTACAAGATTTTATGTTCGGATGAATTTATTTAATCAGTGGATTTATTGGATTATTGTCATATATAAAATTATTAGATGTTTATTTGTTTTATTTTGATTATAAAACTCGTTAATTTGTCAATTATATTCATTACAAGTCATAGAGAAAACAAAAATGTTTAGTAACAACTTCAAAATATATCTTTATAATGTTTGATTGATTTTATTAATGTCGCCCTAGAAGCAACATGAGGGTTACTAGCGACGGTCCTCGTAATTTTGAGCCTCGGTCAAGTGATAATAACGAAACCTTTGTTGGCACCTCCCTCTCCTAATTCCCTCACGACGCCAAATGGAGGACTCTGAGCCTCGAATGATTTAATGTGCATCAGCCCCGGCTACACAGCGGGTTTTTTAGTAACACCAAGGCTTGAACCTATGATTCAATAAAAACCGCCGACAACTAGCATGTGACCGACTGCTAGACTACCGCTGTTACATATTCTTAATAAGATAAGCTTTTTAAGAGCAGTTAAATGTGGACAAAAGCGTTTATTCGCAGTTTTATTAATTTAGTTAAATTTCTTTAAAAATGATTCATAAAGTCATTAAATGCAGGCAAATAAATGCATAATTTTATTATGATTTATGTATAATTAATCAAATTTTGTTAAAATATTATATTGCTTGAAATTTTCTTTTGTTTTCTTTTCTTTCTTTTCTTCAAAGTACATGTATTTACATTAATTTATGAAAATGCTTATACATTATTTTCATGTAATTGGATTTAAATGTAGTGTTAATTTTCGGTTGTGTCACAAATCATATAATTCATAAAAATAAAAAAATTATTTACAAAGATTTACAAACAACAGATTTAATCAACCAAAGTGCGTTTTTTTTACGATTATGATTAAATTACTCAAGTAAATATAATAATTAAGATAAACGATTGACCATCGAAAAATGGTGAATAGTAAACTTTTCGGATATTAAAATTAAAGTAAATGATAAATTATTAAATTAAATATATATATATATATAAAATATATAATATATAATTAAGATTATTCAATTGAATATCATATCAGCCACATGTAATTAAAACTAAAGCAAACGATAAATTAAGAAATTTATTACATTTAAGCTGAATGAAATGACAATTAAGGCAAACGATAAATTATTAAATTCAATACTGTATGAGCTACATAAAATTAAAGCAAATGAGGTAAATAATTATTAAATTTTATGTATTTAAGCTAAATATAGTTAAAATTGAAACAAACGATAAAAATTTAAAAGTGATCTAGTAGTACGCTAAAAGTGGTCCACCTAAAACATTAGCTCCTTAAGTAGCAAAAAAAAAAAAAAAAAAATGGCTGCCTCACAGCTGTCTTAAAATTTTGAATAATATTATTTATTTTCAGTCTTATCTTTATATCAGTTTACATGTGATTTAAGGTGATACATAAGTTGATAAGTAAATAAAATACTTAATATTTATATTTGATTCCCTTCAATCTAATAAAAAAATTCGGAGAAATTTACTACGACATATTTTTGAAAATTGAGCTCATTATTAGTGAAATCAGGTATCAGACATATATTACAAATATTTTATTTCAATACAATAAAATATTTAAGAGAAATTTATTAGCCACTCAAGGGGTTATTGTTTTCATTAACCCAAAAATGTCGTACCTGACCACTTTTCAAAAAATTATCTTGTTTTTGTGTATATTTTTGATGTTTACTTTCACCAGTAAAATATTTAATTTTCAAAAATACATCATAATAAATTTCTTCTAAACTTTTTATTGAAATCAAATAAAGCATAAGTAAAATATATCCGATACCTGTTTTCACCACTAATGAACTCAAATTTCAAAAATATGCCGTAATGAATTTCCCCCAAATTTTATATTGGATTGAATTGAAGCAAATATAAAAATTAACTATTTCTCTCTTAGTAGTAGAATGTAAAAATAAAGTTCAATAACCTGAAATGATATCCTTTATATAGAAATAATAACAGTAAACTAAATGTGTTAGGTTATAATCATTCTCAATAAATTTAATGCGTTTTCGTGAAATTGTTATTAAGTATTTTTTTAAATATATCGATTTGGTTTTTTCTCCTCAAATAAGAATTAATTTTTCCCAAAATAAGTTTAATTTTATCTGCAAAATTTGCTAAATGTGAAAATCCACGTCTATGAAATATATTACGGCTGATACTTATAAGTAATTCGGTGAACACTAGTATATGATTTTATAATTGTTTTTATCAATATGCCGATAAATATTTATTAGCTCTTGATCATAATTAACAGGAAAAAAATACGAATTACTACTTTTGCAATTTTTAATTTTTTTTTACAATTAAGTGTCATAGCTGTAACATTAATAAATTTTCATTTAATTAGAGTTTCTGAAGTAAAACCTAATTAATGTGTTAGATAAATACCATACTAAGAGAAAATAAATGGTTTTATAATAAAAAATTCATAAAATCATGGTTCAAAATTTTCTTATAAACATAAGAAATACTTTTATTTCAAATTATTTATAGCATTAAAGATTTATCTATCTATAATAAAGTGAAGTTAAAAAAAATCCTAAAGAACTTCAGATAGGGTATCGAAGTTGACAACACGAAGTGAAAAAAAAATGCTAGCTCTGATGTCATCCTCGTAACTTGACTGAGTTTCAAAATTACGAGATGCATCATACTTAGCCCTACTTTTACTTCTTAGGACAACATTAATAGGTTATCAATTAATCAAAAGCATGTACGTTTTCTGCTTTAGATTTGCTTTTCGTGATGCTTCAATCAATGTCTCTATGGATGTGTTCTAAAGTAAATAAGAATGTACTCTTGGATAAATTGAGTGGGTGTCATAAACACAAATAAATATTGGTTAAATTGGAATACGTCTTAATTTTATCTAAGTGTCAAGACTTTCTTCTTCATGACTGTAGCCAAAAGAGTACACGTTCTGTGTATTTTTTTCAGAATTCGGCATGCTAGTAATATCATTGATATTCACCATTCTAGAATTCTCGTTTGAATATTTATTAAAAATCTCTTGGTTGTTAATATATATTTTGTTCTTAAAAATACGTGCTTTAAATTTTTTTAAAAAATTGACAAACGTAATAATGAAATGTAACCTCTTCTCGGAATTAATTTTGGTATTTAAAATTTATTATTATTGAGACATTTATAATTAGTAAACTAAGCCAAATGAGGAGATGGTATACTGTAGATAAGATCATAGTTGAGAGTAAAGAAATTAAACAATGACTCAAATGAAAAGACTAGCAGTTGCGGAATTAGCTTACTTAAATCACATGATTAAAGTGAACAAATTGTACCTAGAGGAGGGTGATATACATTCCCCATCGTTAACGTTTAATCCATGCAAATAACTAAGAAAGTGTAAGTGTCTCGGGTGTGTATTTTGCTAATATATCCATGTTAGTGCTGTACCAAAATCTTCGTAAACTTATTATTTAAGTGTGCAACCAGGACGGATGGAAAGTAACAACAAAGAGAGAGAAGGCTCAACCTCCTCATTTAAAATACGATTCATGCTTCTGAATATTCAACATGCAATGACCTTCAACATTTATTTCATCCGTAAGTTCACAGTGTCCAAGATGAGCCATTTCAAATAAAAATTCCTTTGTTTCTTGATCTTAGGTTGATTAATGTTTTGGTATTTGCTCCCTTAGCATCTTTAGGAGCCATATGCACATAATCGTTTCCTTTATTTTATTAGAAATATAATTTAATTACCAGAATTCTCCAATATACCACCACTTAAAAATATTATATATATTCATATAAATATAATCTCATTCCGAATCCTATTAGTATCTTGCATAAAGAATAATAAGGAAGTCACAAAAGTGTAAATCTTATAACCCTGTTCAACAGAAGTAAGTGTTATACGAGAGTAATAACCTTGCACAAAAAATGAAATATCACAGATTTCTTCCTTTGAAAATTAAAACGTAAGTTAACAAAAATAAATCAATGTTTAATTGAAGTAATACGAACTCGTGTGATAACCAATGACTATAATTAACTAATACCTCTGTAGAACAATAAAATGGTTGCTTATTAACTTTATTACATATACCACACTATTATAAACCCGAACAAAGATGAAATACATGAAATTCCTTATTTAATCATAATTTATATATATATATATATATATATATATACACTGCTGGCCAAACAAAATACAACACCCAGAAAGACTAGAGATATCACAGCGAAATTTATTTTGCAGTTAATATGTTGTACTAAGATCAAGCGATTAAAATCAGACCCTCTTGTGAAGTGTGGATGATGACAAAATCCGTAGTTAGTGTAGCCGCCATTGTTGGCTATAGCCGCTGCCACACGTCTAGGCATAGAATCAAACAGGCTTTGGATGTATCCTTGGGGAACAGCAGTCCATGCGGCTTCCACATATTGCCAAAGTTGATTTGGTATAGCAGCGGGTGGTGTATCCCAGGCCAGTCGTTGTGCAAGCATGGACCACATGTTTTCGATTGGCGACAGATCGGGAGAACAAACAGGCCAAGGAAGCAATTCAATCTGATGTGTAAAGAAGAACTCTTGAACATTGCATGCCACGTGTGGTCGCGCATCTTACCACGGTGTCTCCAAACTCTAATCCGATCATCGTGATGTTTCATGCAAGCGGGATTCCTCAGTAAACACAAGGTCGTTCCATTCCTTTGTCTATGTCCGCCGTTCATGCCACCATTGGTGGCGCAAACGCCTGTGTGAAACGCCTCAAGAGTAAACGAAGCAATGGACGCCTTGAGGACATTCCACTCTGCTGCAAACAGCGTCGAATGGTACGAGTGGACACTGAATGATGCGTAGTAGACTGAATCTGTTGTGCTACGGATCGTGATGTGGCAGCGCGATCCATCACTGACATGCGCACAATCTGCCAGTCATCACGGGCAGTGGTGCAACGAGGTCCAGCGATCACAGATCCGCATCACAGTAGCTTGGTTTCGTCCAACACGTTGACCGATTTCTCTGAATGATAATCCGCAATCCATATAGGTTACTATTCTTCCTCAGTCGAATTCAGAAACTTGGTCAAAAGACACTCGATTTCTTCCACGAGGCATAGGTAAACAGCTTAAGCAAAAAAAAAAAAAAAATGCCGTACTTCAAATCGCCAATCTGTTCTCCCCTAATATATCGCTTGCGAATGGCGCAACGGTCGCCCGTTATCTGCGTTTGCGCTACAATGCTAATGTTTTGCATAGCTCATTGTCCCAAACGCTTGATATAAATTTCACATGGCTTGCATTTTCCTTCAGGGTTTTGCATTTTGTGTGGCCAGTAGCATATATATATATTACGCTGTTTTATTCTAATTTTTTAAGTTCATGTTCCCATTTCCTTTTTTCATGTTCGTCCCTCCTTTGTTCGTCCCTTCTTTGTTCGTCCTCCTTCCGTTCATTAGTAATAACGTCTAAACAGTCTTTTGTAAAATCTTCGTCATAATTTTTATCGTTAGTAATTAACCTAAGTAAGTCAGAAATTTTAGCATTAGGGTCTACAGTTAGTCCTAATTCTTCTGCTAAAGTTA
Source organism: Nephila pilipes (assembly GCA_019974015.1). Lineage (NCBI taxonomy): Eukaryota > Metazoa > Arthropoda > Arachnida > Araneae > Nephilidae > Nephila > Nephila pilipes. Next base: position 23,320 of record BMAW01064976.1, on the reverse strand, counting down.
TTAAGTCGACCTTTCGTGCTCTCGAAAGAAATGACATTTTGCCACAAAGGAAAATAAAATAGAATTTTTGTACTCACAGAAATTCTTCGTCCATAAAAGAAAGTTCCGCCACAGTATTTCAAAGTAGCAATCACACACAAATGCAATTCTTCTAAATAGTCAGTTCGTCACGAAAATAAACACTGAAGTTTGATTCGCTTAAGTTGGGTCGAGCCCCCACTTGTGGTGCGTGTAAAGATTCAAAATAATGACTACTTATTACACACACACACAGTTTATTCGCTGACGAAGGACAGAACATAAAAACACAAAACAAATTCATTCAGCTCGCGTCATCACAGCTTTAACGTCCAGCACAATCTGATTTCAAACGCAATCTCCTGAACCGTCTTATTCAGCATCTGGCTCCTTCTCCATCTACGTCACATCTCACTACGTCATATCTCTCTCGAAGTGCTAGGTGGCGCTCTGCAAGCATCATAGCTACCCTCCGGGACTATAGATCAGCAGGTCTTAGATCCCACATATATATATATGCGTGTGTGTATGTATGTATGTATCTTTATATATATATATATATATGCGTGTGTGTGCGTGTTTGTGTGCATCACAAGGTGGCCCGGCAAGTAAGTGCTTAGCCGAAATTATCTAATACAGATGATGAAATTTTTGTATTATATGTGATAAAATAAACATTTTCTTCATCAGGATTCATAAAGTAATTTATGACTCGGAGTTATTTACGTCTGAATATTTTTAGATATTTAATTTAAAAACAAATTTATAACAATGTCAAAATTGTATCTAAAACTCAAGATACTTACAATACCCTTGATGAGTTTAAAAAAATCTGTTTGGATGCAAAATTTCCTCTTAACTCTATAAAAAGAAATTTAAAATTTAATAATTATAACAGCTTTTTTTTATTTGGTTAAAAGAATTTTTCTTTTTATTTTGTTTTTAAGTACGGTTTTTAATATCTTTCTTTTTATATTTTTCTTTATTGTTAGTTTAAAGCTTTTAAAATTTCTTTGTTATAGTGCTGTTTATTTCTGTTCGATGAAATTACTACACTTCCTGTTACGACAAAGCGGAATAAATTCTGGTCACCTTGTTTGTTTGTTGTACAGCATTTATCTCACATAAGTTTTATAAACTTTTTATTCTTATTGTTTCAATTCTGCTCTCTTCTTCCTTTGTTTTCTTTGATTAATATTTTGGTATTTTTATTGGTTTATGTATTTTTTATTTTCTTTCTTGCAATACTAGTTGACATTTTTCACTCTTAAACTTTTCAATTTTATGGAATTTCATATTTTCATATCGCAATTTCTGTAGGAGAGTATTAGGCATGTAAAATACATTAAAAGTCGCGAATCTATCAGAAGCCAGATTCAAAATTTATGACTGCTCTTTCATTTTCAATTGTGGTTCATTTATTAATTTCTTCATGCCTAGATTAGTACATTTTAAAATTTTGAAGAATTTCTTCTCGCTATATTTGCCATGTATTCTTTCATGTATTTGTTCTTTTCCTTATTATTTATTCTTTAGAGTAATTTACTTCCTATAATTATTTCTAATTTAAAAACGTATATTTTTTTTTACTTTTCCTATAATCTGAAATCTTTATGCATTACTTTTTGGTGTAAATCTAAGGAATTCTATTATTGAAAAAATATTCAATATTTCTTAAAATTTATTTCAACGATTTTAATACACCAATGAAATTTTATTTTAACTATCTCTCTCTCTCTACTCCTGTCCAAAACTAAATACAAATTGCGCGCATCTTTAAATAGAAATCTATAATATTTCAACACTTATACTAGTATCCTAATTATTGAACGGCGTAGAAAGTCTCTCGAATATGTCATAAGTAAATAAATACCTTTCCTTATTTTAAATATTTGCATGAGGGGATTAAAATATAATTAACTTGTATAGGTATATTATTATATTAATATACATGCTCGCACATGAAAGGATGAAAGCTGAGGAAAACTTCATGATGATTTGGATTTATTTTAAAGAAGTACTCTGACTATCTAACATTTATATAAAACCAACATATTTTAATAAACATTAACTCTATCATTCAACTTTATGTAATATTATTTGCGGCAGAAAGGGGTATGGCGTTTTTTTCTAAGCTATTGAGATCAATTCGTTTTCGAGCGGGATAAAAATTCTAAAGTTCTGTTATCATGGTTTAGTTTTAGTGATAAAGGAAATTCAAGAGGTTGTGTTTACGAGGACATTAAGTAAAGTACAGAAAAATGTTAAAGAAGAATTTAATCTATTTCAGATACTTAAGTATACACTGAAAAAAAAAGTATTTCTTTTAAGAATCAACTAAAAGAAAATTGTATTTTATATATTATCAGCAGTTAGACGCATGTTTGCTAATAGTAATTATTTATTTGCTAATAGTAAATTAATTTTAAAAGCGTAAATAATTATAACATCCTTATTAGAAATTTTTTTCAACTTTCTAGCGAAGGGAAAATAATCAATTTTGGTCCTTTCTATGGAGTATTTCGGTAAGCTATTAAAATAGTTATTCTGATTCAATATTTGAGTTGCTTGAGCAAAGTATGCCAGTAAAAAAATCATCTATCAAACTTTCTAAGCAGAAGTTTTATCTATTTCTCATTGTTGAGGATTTGGACTAAAAACAACTATTTTGTGGGCGAAGCTAAAATGTTTCTGCTTAGTTTAGCACAAATTCACTTAACTTCTGTGGATACGAAGACATATTCCATCATAATGAGAAAATTACATCTAAGAACGATGTATAAGATTCCTGTAATTAAATTAACATCAAACTACGATGTCTAGAAGTTAGGACGATAACCTTTTCTGCTCAGAAGTAGTCAACTGCTGTTTCTATAAACAGGTAAATAATATTAGCTATCTATTCTATATTTTGAAATGATTAACTTTATTACGTTTTTTTAGATTTTCCAAACATGTGCCATCAATTCTTATCAACAATAGATTCAATTGGTTCAATTAAGTTTATTTAATCCTGAATTTAAAATATGAGATATATTACTTATTAATTTAAATTAATATTTGTTAACTAATTAGAAAATTAAACTTCCTCTACCTATTAAAAATTTTATATTGATCATAAACATAATATCATGATCCAGAATTGTTTTAAAAATTATATCCATTATAAAGCAGAGTAGGAGATAGTGTTATTTATGGAGTGGAAAAGTGTATAAAAACTATGCTGTTAACGCATGAGAAGATATTAACAAATAATTCTATAACTGAACCACAAGAAAAAGTTTTGATGAAAACACATTATATATATATATATATATATGAGTGTGTGTGTGTGTGTTTTCATGACAAAGAAAACTCCAAGACTTTTTGAAAGTTTCAAAGGTTTTACCTCTTACTTCTGAAGTAGAATTATGTCATTGCATACTATAAATCATAAGATGTATCAACAGCGAATAAAAATTCTGAGTTATTAGTTTTTTTTAGATCATTTTAAGTGAATATTATGTCTATGTCTACGATTTGTAATGTCTGTACATAAAACTGTATTGTATGAAATGTCTTAGATTGTATGTTACATGTTTAAATGAAATTTACAGCAAATTTCCTATATTTTTCAAGAGATATTTTCGGGGACTCATTATTAAGAAGTAATAAATAAGGAAAGCTTTATAAATAATAAAATACAGTCTTAATAAATAGTAAAGCCTTAAGAAGTATTAAATTTATCGGCTTTAATATTACAGAATTTATTGCTATTCTATAAACTATTACTTTATGGCACATTTAAAAGTGATGAAATGGACCCCATTTTATAATTGTAAAACTGTGTTTTTAGTGATCACCAATGTGTTTGGACCACAATATAAAATTTTAAGGCAACCGTATTGTAAAACCAATTATATTAAGAAACAGAAAGAATATTTTGCTGAATAATAAGTTGATGAATGGGTAATTATGAAAAAAAAAATACAAGAATTTGACTAACAATGGTATTACAAAGGTTAAGAAACTGTTATTATATTTAATAATTAGTTTTTTTTTCCTCATCAATTATACATTACCAATAGCATAGATTAATGATTCTATGTCCATCACATTTATTGCTTCTCTTAATTGAAATAAATTATTTTATTTCCCAATATCAATGTATACTACATAATGAGTGTTTAATATGATTTGTTTCATAAAGGTCATATTCAAGAGCAACAGAAGGCCTACCCAAAATGTACGAGTTAATCAATGTTAATTAATTACGCCATCTTAAGAATTTTAAAATAGCATTTTATAAATCACTAACTTAGGTTCTCCTCATAACACTGTTGGTACTGTAATGATTCTTTTAATAAATTAATAACCTGATAGCTAGTACACTACTGGATCAAAATCTTGGTTTCAATTTAAATAATATTAAACAAAGCTGATTAAACACTTCTTCAAAGTTATTAATGAAGAAATAGTAAACAAGTATAATATCAAGTATCGTCTTTATTACTTGATTCAAGTTACTTTGTTCCTCATTAAATAACCTCCCGTGAGATGTCAATTGAAATAAAGCAAAATAACAAATCCAGTTAAAGCAAGTAACCTCTTATAACCTATAGCGTAGTAAATATTACCAATAATGTTATTCTGTATAGCAATTGGTGAGATCTAATCGGATCCCATCTGCAGTGAATGGAAGAATTTAAAACAATGTCTTAATGCAACAACCATTTTGAATCAGATTCATTTTACCTGACAATTTGTCCTTTATAAATGTTATTGTTAATCATACCATTACATTTTATTTTTCTTATTACATTTGTTCAATATCTTTTAAGTTTTAACAATATCAACAATATAGCTTAGAGTATGCTTTATCTTCCTAATTAAGTATTTGTCTTAGAACGGTTTTGAACACTTAACAGAATAGTTTTGGACGCATTATTATTAAGTATTTAAATGAATACATTTTATTATAACTATTTTATATATACTATTTTAAATTTAAAAAGAAAAAAATGCCATTATATAAAAAAACTTCGAAGAGAATTAAATGTAAGATTTACATGACAAATAGTTATTGAGAATTATTATACTTATCTTTGTAATAAAGTCGTCAACTTAATTATTGATACCAAGTAAGAAAATTCAAAATTAAGACAGCATTAACTTAAGAATTAATGTTTATGTCTAAAAATGCCCATATTTTAAAAAATAAAATAACAACGTTTGTTTCCATAATCCAATAATTCTATTTCCTAAATATTCCGCTATAATTTTAGTAATATATTTAAAATTTTCAACTCTAATTTTCTTTAATAATTACATAGAAACATTTAATGATGTCAGTATAAGAAAATATTGAGAAAATATTTTATTTTATTATTAAATCTTTTCAACAATTTAAAGAATCTCGTTTAGTTTTGTATATATCTTTCAAATCCCGTTCAGGTGTGTAAGCAACTTTCGATCTCTTAGGGAAACCATAGTTATAAAATATTGAACAGGAAAACTGGGTCATGCTCATAGATATTAAAAGGCTTTCGGGACTTTATTAAAAAGATTCAAACTGGTGATAGTATCAGCAAGAATTTTATTTTTAAAACTTCTTTTTAATAATCTTTTGAAGGAATATGTGAGCATACTTTACAAAACCATCTACACTTCTTTAATATATTCCTTCTCTACTTTCAAATGGGTTTCATTTTTGCAATTTCTTTCCCTTTAAGAAGCCTCCTAAGGAATATTTAGAATTTAATGTTCGGAAAATGCTATCCCTCAAGAATATTTATTATTCATCTCAGCAGTAGTTTCTTAGACATTTTAAAGTAAGATTTTCTTATTCCTTTCCTGTTAATTCTTTTCAGGAGAAAGTTATTAAAATTTTTTAGATAACGGACGTATTTCCTAAAATATAAAATTTTAATGAATTTTCAATGATAATAGTTCATTTGTATTTTATAAAAATACAGATATTAATTTTATTTGGGAAAATTGTATGATTTTTTTTTTATCATTTTTAAGAGAAATATTTTTAAAATTAAGGCATAACAAATTATAACATACGATTGTATTAGTGTATTATAAAAGTATTCACAAATAATTTCAAACATTTTACTTGTGCTAAATGATTTCTATACTCCACATTGTTAAAATAAATTTTTTTTGGACTAAGGTATTATAAATACAATGTGAAATAAAATATTTGCACAAGTACAACGAATTATTTTGGAGCTTTTTATAGGATATTTTTTCCTTATTTCTCTATTACATTTAGTAAAAATTACATTTCCTTTTGTTTTTATCAAACGTTATTTCTTAAAACTTAATAATAACTAAAGATTAAGAATTAGTTTATTAATTAATGAAAGCTATAAAACAAAATAAATTTAAAAATCGAATATTTTAATATTTATCATTTTTAAATAAAAATTTAAGATACTTCATTTACTGATTCAGTTAATCTGTTTGCCAAATCAATACTTCTGAGATACTTTTCCATTCACTATTATTTTTGGAATCATCATTAAATACTTATTTTTTTCATTATATTTTAATGGATAATTAATGACTTCTTATGTTCATTCACCTTTCAATGAAAGGACTTCAACTGCTGAAAAATGGAACTCATTAATAACTTAAGTAAAAATAGTTATCAATAACTTTGATATTATTAAAAGTGTCATCTGAATTCTTAATTATAATATTAATAGATCAAATAAAATTTTTAATGAGTATAAAAAATTAATTTCTAAAAAAATGTTTTTTTTTTTATATTACGGCAGTAATATTTTAAACTCAAAGTATTTTTTATCTTAATATAATTAGATTAGTTTATTTATTTCAGGGAAATTAATCTTACTGACGATTCATTAAATTAAAAATAATTTTTTATCATTAAGATATTCTTTTTCTTTTTTTATTCACATTTCTCTCTTTATTCATAACTTAGAACAGATAACTGCTTTTGTTAAATTTTAACAGGAATAAGCTTACAACTTTTCAAATTCCATATACTCTATAGATTTTAGTGAGTTTGAGTGTATATTTAATAATGTTTTCATTGTTCGATAACATACTCTTCAAAACAACTAGAAGATGTTGTGAATTTTTTTTATAAACACGGTGAAATAATTTACTTTTTCCCTAAAATGATATTACTTTATTAATCAAAGTAATGCATTAATAAATTGACCTTTAATTCTCTAACTGAAAAATTTTAAAATAATATTGCATTTAGATGTTTTTAGCTATTTCTTATGTTGATTAATTAATTATTGACAACATTGTGTGTGATATTCATATTATTATTTTAAAATAAACCTTTTGTATATATGAAAAAAAAATTCTATATTTCAACAACACCTATCTAAGATGTACGTAATTTTCTCCAAACTTATTTGAAAAAATTATTTATTTTAAAAACTCTTATTGCCATGAAATAAAATTTATTTTCCTTTACGATTTAATTTGAATAAAAATATCTCAACAAATGCATTAAATAAAAAATATTCTTTCAGTGGGGAATTCCATTGATATTTAAAAATCGTTGATAAGTATAACTATAACTAAAATGCTAATTTTTATGAAGATAATGTACAAAAGCTTCTGGGAAGCTTTCATGTGATATTTAGAAATACGTTTCAATTACTAAAGGACTCACTAGTTTTCTTCAATAACAATGAAATCCAAATGCATTCCTATAATTTACAAAATGAAGCAAATATAAGACCTGTTCATGATACTGTTGTACTATGTGGAAAAAAGCGTAATCATAAACTTTTGTTTAGCTTCAAACGGAGTAAAATAACTATTTTGCATAAAACATTTAGATCTATCAAAAGTTGAAAGGGGAAAAATCATTTTGCAAATTTCATAAAACTTTTACTTCCATATTTAATTGTAAAAAGTATGTGTGCCTTATTTTATTACTCATAATTGAGTATTTAAAGAATAGAAATATATCTTTAAAAATTTATCTATATTATTGAATATATTTTTAACATAAAGGAAAAATATATTTTTAATAAATAGTTATTTTAGATTTGAAAGAGTTTTTTTTAAAAGTTCGCATGCATCAAAATTTTTAAATTCTAACTGTTTTTAAGAATTTCAATATTTTCTGACACAATTCTGTTTTTAACTTTTTTTAAGTATTTATCATTCTAATAAATTCGTTTACTGATATAAGTGTTCTATATTTTAATATATTTTTTTTTCATTTACTGTGAAAAAGAGAAAATATTGAGTGTGAAGAAGTGTGGAATAAAACTACAAATATTGAGAGTGTATGAATTTAAAAATAGATATTTATTGAAATAATTATTTAATGCTCATATTTTTAACACGCATTATAGCAAATATCTCAAAGAAGGTTCAAAACCTTACAGTAAATGTAAATAACTTTTATTTTTTAACCATATACCCTTCATGAAAATATTTCAGTTAAGAAAATTCCATTTAAAGGATAGGTGTCGTAAACTGAATGAAAGATTTACAATATCGACTTTGTTGTAAAAAATATTTTTATAATTCAAGGTATATAATAGGTTCTTGCAAACAAACTCGTCATTATGATTTCTAATATCTTAAAATAAATACAGAAATATTAACTAATAAAATATTGTAAAACAACATTAATACTTCACTTGATTAACTTGTTCTGAAATTTGCTGAATGAATAATATTTATATTGAAAGTTTACTGTGATATTAATTTTATTTGAAATGTCTTTGAAAATCCCTAGTTTGAGAGATGATTCCTTCACTTTTACTTAAGAAGGCATTTTACCGGTATATTTTTTCCTCCCTTGTTATATTCTTTGGAGACTGTGATACAGTAAATATTTTTTATATTTTGCTTAAAAAGTGTTCACTTGCAGAGTTTCTAATGATCGGGTCTTAACGTTGAATTTAGAAACTGTTTTATATTCTGCAATGCTAGTGTAGGTTTGCGATAGTTTCTTTTGAGCATTTGCTCCAAATAATTCTATAGAGGTCCATTAGAAATTTGGGTAGTACATCTTGCACATCTTTAAAGAAGCTCAATTGAATTCAATGGTTGATTTATTGGATTCTCTTGACCTAAGGAATCTTATTTAAGGGTTGATTTTACATGGGAACAAAGGAGCTAACAACAAAGCAACAATTGCTAAAGTATATAGATTGTGAAAATCACTTAGAATTTTCACCAGTTGAACATTTTAAATGTGAAAGTTTGTAGGAAATTGATTTATTATAAATTACAGTAGCATAAAATTCAGTTTTCTGAACTTCAACTTAGTTTAGTTCGATCGAATAACAATTTGATGGTAACATGTCAGTTTGTTTAAATATCACTTTTGTCTGTATTCCTTCAAGAGTAAAATCATATTGTCTCACATTCTTAAATAGTTTTAAGTTAGCGTTTCCACCCTCTTTCGTACAATATTAACGCACTTTTCTAATTATTAACTTTGATATCAGATCGACTGATTTTATTTGAATTTAAGTATTGGTTTTTCGCAACGCTATCCTAGAACCTTCCCGGGGAGCAAATACCAATCATTAGAAATTGTTGTCATAATCGAAAAGCAGCCACTAGTTTCTATATATGAAAAGGCGATGGAACAATTTCGATATTTTGGTAATTTTTAAGATATCTTGTGTTCTTATAGTAATATGGTCGATATATTTTGGTTATTTCTCCTACAAAAATAAAAATATATAAAAGAAGGCATTTTTTTGAGTAAATTTCCAATATTCAATGTTCAGCAAAAAAAATACTTTTTTTCATATTTCGATTATTTTATAACTGTAAATTTAGTCTTACCTTTATTTAAACTCAAATTTATTTAATTTAACACTGAAGAAACTTAATATCTACATATCTACATGGGGAAAAAATTACATTTCCTATCTCGTGAGTTCCCGTGCATGCGAGAATAACAATTCGATTAACTTCCAGCAACACAGAAGGGCAATAAATTCTAATTTAAACCGGCGAGTCTCCAACCGTAGGAGTGTTAATGAGGTTTTATCCCTTACACTTTACTTTTAAAAGGTAAACACTGTCGGAGAACATTTTCAAAAGGCAACTTGGGAAGCGAAAATTAATAGAGCTCCAGGGAAGGGTATAAGCGTATTTACATAAAACTAGGTACAGACGAGTAAAGCAACTTATTACAACTTGTAGTTAACATTGAACAGAAACCACTTTGGAATTTATTTCCAACTTCTCATTTTTTTACTGGCGCCTCTGTATATCCTATTACAAAAGATCTTACAGCGGGAAAAATAATAGAGGGAAGCCAAAATTGTGAATGGGCATTATATACGGATACCTAGGGTTTCTACGTAAGTTCGGAACTGTTGAGATGGTACAAAATTAATGGACCTGGTATGAATAGAGATAAATGTGAAACGGTGGGATGATAATGAGGAAGAGCATCTGGAAATAAACTGCTGGAATAAATACTTGAAATAAAATGAACTTGTTTTGTAACGTATTTTAATTCCTTTTGCTAAGCGAGTGCTACTTCAACTGATAAAATTTTATTTTTTCATGTACTCATTTTAAGATAATAATTATGCGTTCAGTTTTAAAACTCAATAATTGGTTTGCATTTTATAAATAACCAACAAAATACTTTATTTAATTATTAATGATTTGTGAAGGTTAGTTTGGACATTTGAATAGCTCATTACTGATACATACACACACGCATACACACATACACACGCCCCCCCCCACATATATATATATATTCTTAAATTTATCGCTAATGGTACAATCATTCGAAATTTTTTAATACTGATATCTAAGGTCACGGCTTCTGGATATAATCTTCTAATAAAAGTACTCAATACGTATCCCTTGAATCCTCCTTAGATGCAAGAAAATACCTAGGACAGATAATAAAAATATAATATAGATTTTCTAAAAATTTATTGTCTCGAAAAGATCGCGTTGCTGAAGGAAAAGGAGAAAACTAATAAAACAGATTAATTAATTATGAAGATGTCATATAAATATATCGAGCTCCTTAATCCCTTGCTATTTAGCTACTATTTATAATAATCATGTTTTACAGAATGCTAGAAAACTCTATACTGAACAGATTGTACAGCTAAACGTTATTCATATATTTATAAGCACTTCACAGAAAGGTAAAACATGAACAATGTTTGAGTTTCAGTACGTTTATTGCTGAGCAAAAGGTCGATGAAATAAAAATAATAATACTAAAATACATATAAATTTGATAAAGTAATGCAAATTCATTCAATAATATCAAAACTTCTAAGAGAATTTACCTCTTAATCAGACCGAGAAAAAATAGCTGAAGAGCATTGAAATAAAAATGGAAGATTTGAAAAATCCTTAAATATTCAAACAATTTTACTGAATTTTCAATCATATTTTGATTCCTCTAAAGATGTTAGCAAGTATGGTTACAATTGCTTCTACTTATTTTAATTTCCCAAACTCTTTTAGAGAATTTTTATTAAAATCAAAACCCTTCCCCATTCAAGCATTATATTACAGAAAATTGGTAGTTAAACCTTTTACCAAGGTACATTTTTCTAAAGAACATATTCCATGGCAAAAATATCAGATATCAGTGAAAGTAATATAAATTTTCTGTTATTCTATAAGAAACATATATCATGACAATACATGTGAGATCAGTAAGGTAGAAAATTAAAGATATATTTTGCTCCATACCATTTATATTTTCATATTTGAACTGAATATATACATTTTCGAAGTAAAGAAAGGCTTCCTATGAAATAAACAGTCAAAATATATAAAATTAGCCATATTATTCAACAACTAACAATTTTACATAATCAACAAGGTTATAAGGAGTTAATTATATTTCTCCATCCTATTTTTAAATATGAAAATTAGAAAAATCTATCAAAGAAACTTTCTGAATAATTAAAAATATACTATACTATTCTACAGCGTGCAGTATTTCACTTCGAAACATCAATTTCTTTAAAGACGTTTCTTGCCAATTTTATTCAACATTTGTGAGTAAAGAAAAATATGTTTCGAAAATTTTCATTCTTTCGCTTTGTCTAGATAATTGAAGTAAGCATGATTCTCCAATGGTAATAAACGGGTACAATTTTCTAGAAACCTTCGAATATACTCAATATTGTATTTTAAGAACTTCAATGCATTTAGAAATTGCATTATTCTTATCGACATTAGTGAAAAGCGTTTTAGGGTTAAGTAATTTTCTGACAACTGTATTCATTTTTAAATAAAAATTTATTAGTGTAATTTAAACAATGATAGTTTTTACTCTTATTATTGATTACCATGCATACATTAACTAACTTTAAAGCTAAAAATATCACGCTGAAATCCAGATTAAAACTTTTTACTTAATTGATATATCATTTTATATTTGTCCCATTGAGGAAATTCTAATTAACATATTTAAAAATATTACATATAAAATTACACTCAGTATTACTATTTAATATTATTTAAATAAATTACAACTCTTATCAAACGAATATATTTACTCAGATACTTTTTTTTAATTATCATATATATATATATATATATATATATATATATATATATATATACACTGGTTATCATAAATTAAGGAAAATTCACAAAAATCGCGATAACTCAAGAAATTACACATGGAATTTTATGAAACTTACCCACAATATACAACACATAGTAAGGTATTAAACAACATAAAAAGAAATTATCAGACATTAATAGTAGTATAGAAATTAGCACATGTATAAAATAAACAAATTGGAAGTATCGGTTTGCAATAGAAAAAGTACCTTTAATATGGAATATGATTGCCTCTAGAAGCAATACAGCACAAACAGCGATGTGTGATGCTTTCAATTATGCGGTCTATCAGTTCAATAGGAAGTGAGAGCCATTGCTTTTGTAAAGCAGATGCAAGCGCGGCAAGGGTCTGAGGGGGCGGATTGATGGCAGATACACGCCTCCCTAGAGCATCCCAAACGTGCTCGATAGGATTCAAGTCCGGGGATCGAGCTGGCCACTCCATGCGCGTAATTGTTTCCTGTTGAAGATAATCATCAACAATGCGAGCTCTGTGTGGTCTTGCATTATCGTCCTGTAACAGGAAGCAATCACCAATCGCCCCGGCATATGGGCGCACATAAGCATCAAGGATGTTGTCTCGATAAACCTGAGCATTCACGGTTCCCCTTGGAAAGACATGGAGGTCTGTGCGCCCTCCTAAGGATATGCCTCCCCAAACACAGACACTGCCTCTTCCGTATGCATCTCTTTCACGGATGTTTGATGGATGATAACGGGTCCCAGGTTCTCTCTATATCAAATAACGTCTACTGTCACTTTCTAGACTAAACCTGGACTCATCCGTAAAGAGAACAGGCCTCCATTGATCTGACGTCCAGTGGACATGTTGTCGGGCCCACTGCAAACGGTCTCTCCTATGGCGTGATGTGAGCGGCACGCAAATGGCTCGTCGTCTCGCATACAGACCACCTTCGTGGAGCCTTCTGCGCACAGTTGACGTTGACACCAACCTTCCGGTGGCTGCAGCAAGAGAGGATCTAAGATGTGTCGGAGTAGCGGTTCTATTCCTGCGTGCACTTAATGTCAAATATCTGTCATCGGCACTGGGCGTAACAGTTGGCCGTCCTTGACTGAACCTCCTAGATGCCGAATCTGTGGTTTGAAATTGCCTCCAAAGTCTATGAACCACAGATGGACTCACATTTAGCCATCTGGCCACTTCTGATTGACTCTGCCCTGCCTCTAGTCTCCCGATGGCTCTCCATCGTAGTTCTTCAGGCAAATGATGCCTAGAGGTCATTATTACGAATTGGCTATCTCAGATTTTCAATGTCGCAATCACAGTAAAATTTGTGTGCTTTCTCTCAAACTTGGACTTTTATGCTCCAGGCAGATGACGTAAGCCGAGTGCAGCGTCACTAATTTGCATATTGCAATTTTACTCAGCTACTCTTAGTGGACAACATATGCAAATTTTGCACGGTTTGGCTTACTTTTGAAAGAGTTATCGCTATTTTTGTGATTTTTCCTTAATTTATGATAACCAGTGTATATTAATATACAGGGTGATTATAATTAAAGTTAAAGTTTCAAAAAGCTGTAAAAAAAGAACAACTGATCAGAATGACATCAAATTTAAACGGAATATTATTGAAGAAGAGGGAAAACGTATGGCATAAGAAAAAAAAAATAATTTCACATTTTTGCAACAGATGGCGCTGTAAGCATCATATTTTAAAAGTGTTAGATTACAGATGAAAAATGAATCGTTAAACCAAAAATAAGGTGTAAGTTACACGTTAATCCAACTGTACTGTTCAGTGTGCATGGCTGCACAGGAGTGATATTGTTGTTCACGTACCACCTCGGCAAGGTCATATCATATCGGATGGGAAAAATCGGTTTTTAATTGTCCTGAGGCCAAGAGCAGCATAAAAAGCATCCATCAAATCGGTTTTTAAATTTCGGGAGACGTGCAAAACATATTCTATATGCTGTCCACCTTTGTGTGCAACAAGATGAAATCGAGAAACAGCATGTTTGACAACTGATCGAAGTGTCTCCGGGGCCATGTTCAGAATGTGTTGCGCAATGCGTGCCTTCAGCTCAGCTAAGTGTGCAATCGGGTCATTGAACACAACAGTCAGAACCAAAGCCAGAAGTGGCACGGATTAAGATCAGGTGATCGGGGTGACCTGGCTGTAGGGAAATGTCGGCTGATAATTCTATCATTTCCGAAATACGATTTCAGCAGATGCTTCAATGGATTTGCAATGTGCGAAGGAGCACCATCTTGCATAAAAGTTTTCCTATCCATACATCCACGCTTTTGAAGAAGTAGAATGACGTGATTGCAAAAGACATTCATAGCGCTGACCAGGGATGTTAACGGTAACAGGAAGGAAAGCACCCGTCTCCTCGAAAAAAATCTGGCCTTGTGATAAATGATGCCGTAAACCCGCACCACACAGTGACTTTTGCAGAATGAAGTGGTACTGGTAGAGTTTTGAGTGGATTGTCTGTTGCCTATATTCTGCAATTCTGTGCATTGACATATCCTGTCAGATGGAAATGGGCTTCGTCTGTCCACATAATTTTCCACGGCCATTCATTATCCACTTTCATGCGAGCAAGAATTCTAAATCAAAAGTCTCTCTTGCTCGCAGGTCAGAAACAATTCCTGCACATGGCTAATTTTGTAAAGACAGCAATGAATGATGTTTCGTAAAATTTTATGCACCGTACTCACAGGCCTGTCCATTGTTCGGGCAATTCCCCATGCACTGCATGGTTGCACGCCATCGTTCGATTACTCCTGCACTGCTGTTGCCACTTCTTCAACGGCCATCGAATCAATTTTTTTCCTCCCTCTACCAGATTACTCATCAAAAGAACCTGTCTTTTCAAATTTCTCAATCGTTTTCTGCGGACTATTGGCAGTCATCGGTCCAACGCCTTTTTCAACACCCTTGAATGTCCGGAACTTCCGCAGAACTACTGGTGCACAGTCTTTGTTCTTGTAAAAAAGCTTTACTAGCAAAACGCGGTCCTTCAGTGAGACAACCATGGCGAACTTCTCAGACGCAAAACGAGGAAAAGCTGTGTGCCCGGCATTTTTATAACAACTAAAATGAGTTAGTACGCATGACAGGTGTTTTTATTTACATGTTCTGATGCTTTGAGCGCCATCTGTTGCTAAAATTTCGAACTATTTTTTTTCTTATGCCCTTATTTAATTTTTCACCCTTCTTCAATAATATTCCGTTCAAATTTGACGTAATTCTGATCAGTCGTTCTTTTTTTTACAGCGTTTTGAAACTTTAACTTTAATTATAATCACCTTGTATATATATATATATATATATATATATATATATATATATATATATATAAGACAAACGTGATATACACTACCCTCAGCTTTATTCATCATTTTTATTCTTCAGCATAAAATATTAAGAATTAAACATAAATATTTGTTTAATAGAGTTTTCAAAGTAATATTGTTATTCTTTGTTGCGGTAAGTGAAATGTCTTACAAACCGGGAGAATCTCAACTTGTGGGACATAGCCCTCTACGGGTAAGGGAGTTGATAATAAGGTGTCCGAACATATCGAAAACAAAATATTATCATAAAAATTGATTAATTTACCCAAAAGAAAGTAAAACAATTCACATTCCGACATAATAAAATTACATAATTGCACTGATATAATATACTTATATGAATAAGATTACATCAGTGCTTCCCAATACATTTAATATGTAACTTATCAATAGTAATGCAATTGCAATTAAATAATTATTAGTGACTTCATTTTTCCTATCTTACAGAGTAAAAGTTTTCCAAAAGAATGTTTGATATTAGAAATGAATACTATTAATTCTGTTTCTACATTTATTTGAGATCTTTATTTTGTATTCAAAGCAACTACCACGGGAAATCAAGTTTCGCAAATGTAGGATGTTGAAAATGGTACGAAATGGCTCGTAATAATGCTCCAAATGCTCATGTTTTCAAAGCAGAAAATTCATCATCCATACGTGTCTAAAACTCAAAGAGTGATTTATAACTAAATTGTGTTCTCTAAATTGTGTGTGTGTGTGTAAATTGTGTAAATTGCGTCAATTACTGTGAAGTTTATAAAGATTTCTACTTTGGCAGTTTAACAGACCTTCAAACGTATTTTGAAATTATGCCAAACCAATTGTAACTCGATACGAATTTGTCATCAGAAGGAATTTATATTTTTAAACTTCCTTGCCCGCATAACTAAACAATTTCCAAGGGATACAAATGTATTTTTCAAATTTTAGGAACAATATATCTTTTGTATGTTTTAACCATTCATCAACAATTGCAAACATTTCTAATTTTTTTTTTATTTCAAATTCATACTTCATAATTCTAATTTTCTACAAAAGGCCATCGAATCCAAAATGCGTGTTCCTTGGAATTAGATTCAAGGTATTTAATTTCTTGAATATATCAATAAAGTAGCCCAATTTTATCACAAATAAGCTATCTCGTAACTTTTTGATTTCCGCTCGGGTTCTCACTTCTAAAAACATAAGGCGAATTTTTTCTTTTAATTCATAAACATGTTAAAAACTTTTTCACGTAAAATACATTTTGATTTTGCCTCACAATTCAACAAAAAAAGTAAATTTTTGTCTGTATTAACACTTTTGTCTGTATTAAATACAGAAAATATTCTTGATTTTACGGGTCTCACTTTTACATAATTTACTAAGGTTACAATAATCGTTAACACAATATTCAGACCAGGACTCATTTCTTCGGAAGTCAGAACTTTGTTGAGAATCATATAATGTATCCTGACACTATGCAGAGTTTTGTTTCACACGTGCTTGAATACATTGGAATCTTCCAGACTTTAAATATCCATTATCAGTGCATATTCTGACACAAGGTTTCCACTCAAAGTTTGTCTCATTTATAAAATTATATAAGATTGCAAATAATGCGATTTCTGTTGTTTTCTGTTCAATTGGGTTGCAGAAAAATTGTTTTATTATTGTTAAATCAGATAATTGAGTATAGTCAATGAAATGTGCATCTTTTTTGCTATTTGTATCTTCCTCAAGCTGAATTGAACACTCTAATCCCGTAACTTCCGGAAATGGTGATGCTGTACATCTTGAGCTATATCATCAATTCGACTTGCAACTATATCACTTGATAAAGCTATGAACTGCAATTGTTCAACAAAATTATCTCCAAACGTAGTATTCACAATCTGCTACGCAGCTGTCAATAAGCTCTCCACTAAGGGGATATAGCCTTTTACATCTGGCTATTTTATATGAAACTTTGTGAGGCAAGTAAAGCTTTTTCATTCACAGTCAAAGTTTATTAAAAAGGTGATTTTTCTTTTCATGTGATTTTAATTTTAATTTGAAAAAATATCTTGATTTGTAAACATACTAACTATGAAGAGTTTCCAAATGCTGCTAAAGTTTATTAGGTTTCTTGCTATCTGTTGCCAAAATGTTTAAACAAATGATAAACAAGTGCTCTTTTTCTTTATTTTTTCCAATGCTGGTAGAACCTAAATATTCTGAGAATAATTTCTTAATTTTATTTTTGAAATCACGCTCGTCTGTGCATCTGCTGATGCTCCTCTATCGTCTTAATGTCTGACTAAGGGATCTCAGGGGTGTTAAACTTCAAATTTTTCAATTGTTTGAAAAACATTATATGTTATTTTTCATTTCTAGCTGAACTTTAATAACATTCATTTGATGATAAACTTCAAAAGTTATTTGATAAATTCTTAAATGCATTTTAGTAATATTAGTGTTAAAATGGACAGATGAAATACCTATAATTTTTCAGTTTCTGTTCACCTTTAATTATTTTATTTTTAAGTTAGCCTCATTAAAATATTTTAAATGCTGAGACTTATCAGCAGGAAGCCTCTACAACTCAAAATATTCTTTTTGTTTACATTATTTCAATTTACTGATTTTCGCACGTTGTTTGAAAACAATTTTGAGATTTCATCAACATATTGTTTACCTCTTATTGACTTGAGAAATGGACAATTCTATACTGAAACATCATCTGAGAAGCGTGAAAAAAAAAGTAAATTCCATGGGAATCATTTTATGAAAACTGGAATTTCGTAATTTAATGGTTATGAATGTTCTACCAACGAATGATTCCAACTTAAAGTGTGCTTCCAGAAGGAATTTGGTTTGTCCTCAGTTTCATTTGGAGCATAATCTTTTTACGGTAAATGAAAATTTTAAGGATATAGAATACTCGATTATATTTTGGCTTTTAATTATATTTTGTCTGTGCCAAGTTGTTCTAAGAGCTTACGATCTATGAAAATAAGTGAGAAATTAAGTCATAATTTGTTATCTTGTTCTGAAATACACTGTAAAAACCAAAGGATTATTAACTCTTTTACAAGTTGTAAATGGCTGGCAATAACAAATGCTCCAGAAATAAATAGAAGATCTGTTTTTGCCATGAGTTGTATTGGCAAAGATTTAGATGATTTGAAAATATTCTGTACAATGATGACTCTTCCTAGTCAGGTAGAGCAAAAATCTTATAAAGCAATAAACAACAAACTTCTATATGTTACGAAATAAATGGCAGAAGCAAGCTTAAAAAGAGCAGTGGTATAAGAAAAGTCTTCTATTTCTGATAACATCCTAACACTCAGGAGTGATGGGATTCGGAAGAGGAGAGGACACTCATCATTAATTGGATTGTGTTCTGTGATAGATGCAGAAACAGGTAAAATATCAGGTCAGGAAGTACTATCATCTTTTTGTAAAGGATGTGACTTTTACAAAGGTATTAAATTTAGTCTCAAATGCTAGAAATAGCAGAGAGACAATAGGATTTCGTGTGAAAAAAACTATTCTGACTCTGCTAGTTAGATATAGGTAGTTAGAATGTTGAGAATTTTCAACCTTTTCGAAAGGATTTAAAACTTGAAATATTCCAACTATATAGGAGACGGTGATGCTAAGATATTCAGTGCCCTTTCTGAAAGCAAACCATGAGTAGATGACCATCTAACAGAAAAGGTCGAATGCGTAGGCCATGTGCGAAAGAGGATGGACACAAAACGTAGGATGCTAAAATTAGTACATGGAAAAAAGAAATTATCTGACGGAAAAACTATTGGTGGTAAAGGCACGCTGACAAATACTTTGTTAGATAAAATTACCCATTACTATGGAATACCTATTTGAGGCAACTAGGCAAGCGTGAAAGATATAAGAAAATCTATTTGGGCAGTTTGGTGTCATTCAGGTAGCACCAATGATTCTCCATGCATTGGATTTGTCCTACATGAACATTTGTTAAGCCTGGACATTTGTTAAAGTGTGGACATTTGTTAAGTCTCCAGTTTACATGGAAAAAGAAAATGAATATAAAATATGATTACTACAGAAATCAATCTATGGTCATCACCAGAGAGTAAAATGTAAAACAAGGAATTGAACACTCTTTCAGAACATTTGGTTTTTAATCACCTAATATATTGTATTTGTTTTTATATGTTAAAAAACGATGTAATATTACTTTCATACGATATGTTGATGATATCGTAGTATTTTGTAAAAATGAAAATTGTATAAAAATTGTAGTTTCAAATCTGAATTTGGTTAAACTTCGAAAAGTTGAATACCTTTACATGTAAATTTTGACAACGAAAATGGTAATGAGTATTTACATCAGATAACTTATATTAACCCTCTAAGCGTTTTGAACGTTTTTTCCAGAGCTGTTCGAGATATTCCAAAAGCGTTTAAGCCGGGTAATCCCGTGTGGCTGCGAACACACAGAAAGCGGCAGAGCCGTCTCTTCCGGCCTTCATAGGATGACTTCAAGAACGTTTGTGCCGGGTTTTTCTGAAATTACTTCCCCCCCCTTTTTGAAAGTTTTACATCTTGTAAAATAATTGGAGAGGGTTACGGGCACACAATGGACGTTGACAGGAAATTTTATGACTCATTCTGGAACCCCGCTCTTGCCCTTGCGACACTTTCCATTGAGACATTCGTTCAAGAGAGGGAGGGTAAGATATTCTTTCAAATGTGTTTTGAGGACAGATTGGTTTGAGATTTATTGGATTTGAAAGAAATGCGTTCTTTGACCTATCTTTCGCGTTAAAACCATTTAATTTAAACCAATCCAAAAATACTTATAAGTTCCATCTGAAAATTAACTAAATTTTATTAACATTTCTTAAATAATATTCAATTGAATCTTTAAAAAATTTAGATAGAGAGGGAAATCTACTGTTTTATCTAGTTGGAGAAATTACTTTCTCTATGTTTTCTTTCCTTGCTAAAAACTCACGTTTTTTTCCCTCACATTAAAATTATAAAATTTTAAGTTAAGTTTTTATATTATATCTATAAATCTCTAAGAAACTCGCTAAATATATATCTGTAAAATATCTATGTTTAAGTTCAAAGAATGTATGAAAACAATGAATATATTCTATTGTTTCATTTCTGTTTCTTTAATCATTATTTTTGAGTTTTTAAAATGATAATTATTTCATTACAATGTGTCAAAAATTAAAAAAAGGGTGAAAAAACGAATGAGTCAAAATCAGAAACACTTTCAGCTTTTCAGTTATTACTAATGAATAATTTTTAATCTTCTGTATTTCATTACTTTAAAAAATTTCTAATGCATTAATAAAAATAACAACAAAAAACCCAAACTTTTTTAAATCTATTCACAATTTCAAAGCCAGGTATTCAGTACAGCTTACACACGATCCGCAGTTTTGTAATGTAAAGTTCCGAAATACATCCGAATTTTAAATAATGAACTACAGCTTACTTCAAAGAGAAGATGAATGAGATTTTTCCCTCAAATTCAAAATTTTCAAACTTGATTTTTCGAATAATTAGTAATCAAAAGCGTCTGCACACATTTATATTTGTTCATACGCGTAAGTGTCAACTGTACATTTTCACAGATACTTTTGATTACTAACTATTTGAAGATTCAAATTTAAAAAATATCCATATGTGTAAAATCCCTTATAATTTATCTTCTGTTAGAGGATAACTGAAGTACATGTGATTAAAATCCGGACATTTTTCGTAACCTTAACAATATACAATTAAGAACTATACATATGTTACCCTGAAAATCTGCTTTTCAAATTACTTTAAAAAATATTTATGTATGGCACATACACAGTTAAAAATTATTAATCACAAAAACTTACAATTCTTTGAATATTTAAAATATAAAATTCCAAACTTAATATATTTCATTTATTATTTAGTATATTGTCTTATATTCTGTAAGTCTTGTACAATTCAGTTGAAAATAGCACGTTATGAGCAAAAAAATATAATGAAAATTTTGATGAGTACAAAATAACAATTTTACTTGGAAGCAAAGCTAAAAAAACTTCAGTTTACAAAAATTATGAGCATATCTACAATAGTTTCTGAAACAATTATTTTAAAATTCAGTTCCAAATTTGTTTGCTATATTATACGTAATAGTAAATAAAGCGTCAACATAATAGTTTGATACATTCACAGATTATTAAAAATAAATATATGCAACATTATCGCAAATGTTAAAAATTTTATAATTTTAAATTCAATTATAATTTTAAATTAAATTGCACACTGTTATCATATTGGTGTAGAAGATAAAAAACTTTCATGTAAAATAGATGGAAAATGCAATCCGCAGTGCCATAATCTTGAACAGAATACGGCATATTCGCTTGATAAGATAGAGTCAGCCGGTAGGAACAACTTATACGAAAGCTTAGGGCCCTGCAGTTTTGGGGAATACCACTCTGAGAATTACAGATTTTAGGGGGAAATGTAAAAATTACAAATACAAAATAAGACATTAATTTTTTTTTTTTACATTTTAATAAGAAAGGATTTTAGAATGGACTTCCAACACATTGATGCGAGATTACAATACCTAAGGTAACCAGAGAGAGTTTTGAACTCCTTTAGAGAGTTTTGAACTCCTTTTTCGCAAACCATATTCCTTTTAAAATATGTACTACCAAAATATTCATTTGCATCCTTTTGCACTCCTAAAAAAAATTATGAACTGTGATGGCAATTTTATGCAAACTCTTAAAAGTTCTCACCCATTCCCATCTAAGCGTGAGGCGGTGGTAGCCTGGTGGTCATGGTTTCGGATTCGTGACCGGCGGTTTCGTCAGGAAGTTTGGTTCAGGTTTTTTTTTTTTTTTTGGTTTTCTAAAATATAGTCTATGAATAATAAACAAAAGTAACAATATTTTAAAGTATAACAAATTAATAAAAAGAAATTTTTTAATTACTTGGTCATGATTGTTTTTTATTGCAATGTATTTTTACGTCTGGAATAATTGTTGAACTCTGCAACCTAATGTCTTTTTCAGCATACAATCTGTTTCTGTATTTTGTTTTTGTCGCAGCGTACAAAGAGAAAGATTTTTCGCATATATAGGTTGAAACCTATGATATTAGATGTTTCACAGATCTTTTGGCAATTTCGTGATAATTTTTGCTAATGTCAATTAAAAAATACGTAATATCAACTTAACTCAATTTTAGCTTCAATTGAGTTTATATCAATTTCATATATCAATCAAATTGATAAACACTCAATTATTTCTTTTATTGGGAGTTCAGAGGATTCACAGTCTAGAGAAGGATTTTGAATCCAAGATAATTTTTCATTTTGAACAGGATGCAAGAAATGTTTTTTGCAGATCTGATAAATGTTTGACCAAACTAATTTTTACA
>BMAW01064974.1:78982-95840 GCA_019974015.1 Nephila pilipes | reverse complement strand
TTTCAAATGCACTTTATTGCATTCAAATAGATCAAATAATAAAGATGTGAGAATTAAAGTCAAAATTACATAGGATTAACATTAAGCTGATGAAATCAAAATGGCGGGTAGACGGGAGCCTTAAGTATAAATAAGCTCCAGAAATGAGAAAATATTTAGCCATCCATCCATTTCCATCTTCTCTCTTAATAATCATCCACCTCTCATTGAAAGAGAGATGGATTCTTTTAATAGAAAAAATTTAAACGTTTAAAATCTCTAGAATATACTTGACGCTGATTTAAAATCCATATAAACCTATTTAATAAAATAAGTGGTGATACTTAAAAACTAAAAATATTACAAAATAAGGAAATGTAATGAAAATTTAATCATGTTAAATGTCAACCACCAGAGGCACACTTAACGTTTTAACGGATATTCAATTAAATGCTTTATTGTCATTTGTTTTTTATGCTTTAAAATATAAATTACGAGGCAAAATGTTGTACAAACTGACAAACGAATGAAATTAAAAAAGCAAAAATATGGTTTTGAAATATGTCAGGGAAGTTCGGATCTCGGCATGAAACTGCAAACACTATTCTCAACACCAATTTGAATTATTATTGATTATCTTCGCAACATTTAGATTACCTTACATCTAGTGTGTGCTATTACCTTATATCTTGTTAGACTAAGTGTTTTAGTGAGATATTGTTTTTCCTCAATAATTATTTTTAGGCTTGATATTATAGGTATGTTTATCAGTATTTCCGTGTTTTTGTTTAATTTAATTCTACTACATTGCATCTTGAAATATTTTTTTTTTTAAATTATTCTTTGGAAAATTAAAAATTTCAATTGCTTTCGAATCTTATTGGAATCATTACCTAATCGAATCTGTATTCATGTTGTTCAGTCGTCACGGCAGATGGCGCTCTTGTTAGTTTTGCGTTGACATTCAATGGGCGCCCGGAGCGCGGAGCGCTCCACAAGCCCAATTCTTGTGTTTAAAAAGTCACTTTGGAGAGTTGGTTTTGTCATTCTAAAACTGTGGATCCTGGGTTGATATGATGAATAAGTCTAGATGATCGGATGGTAATTTGCTGAGATATAAGAGTTTTAAGTTGAAATGAATTTGGCGTCATCTGTTGGTTCAGAAAGGTACTTCCAGGAGAAGAACCGAGAGTCAAAAAACTATTAAGCTGGGAGATGAAGTGTTCCAGCTAGCGTGCTAGAGTTCAGTCGAATCTCGTTCCTCTCGTGAAACTGGTTTTCTGCGGACGGCGGGATTTTTCTCCCCGTATCGAGTGCTGTATTCAACGGCGACTTTTTCTCCCTTCGACGGCTGCGACGCCTGCTTGATCGGATATGTAATCGAGTTCCATCGATTTGTTTTTGGACTTTTGCTGAATAACTTTGATTCATACAAACTTGTTAGTGACTTTTCCAACATTCTAAATCATTATTTTTAGATTGTTCATCTTAAATTTCTACGCATTGTAGAAAACTTACTTGTGTTTCCCACGTGCTACTGCACGTGTTGATTTGGATTACCCTCGACTTTTTGGACTACCATCATGGATACATCAAACTCATCAGAGGTAAGTGGCCTTTCTGTTATTAACCTGTGTGATTTAAACTTAGAGGATGCGTATCATAGGGTTGATTTTTTAAATGACGTGAAATCTTGCGAAGCATATTGTGATTATCTGGAGAATCTGATTTATAATTACACCAAACAAAACTCAGACGAACTAGACATGCAATTAGTAAATGAGACCCAACACATCATCATTCGATGTGCGCGTAAATCTAACAAGCTCCTTTCAGATGAGCTTAAATACTATTTGAAGCAAATCCTTGAAAATGTTAGACAGAAACCTACATCCCCTCTCCCCCCTCCATCTCAGAGTAATAGTAACAGAAAAACTAAAAAGAATAAGAGAAATTTGGCCTCACCCATAATGGAAAATTCTGAACCCAAAAAATCAAAACAAGTAACTAATTCAGATTTATCGGATTTCGAATCCATGCACTCCGCCTCCTCCTCTTCCGAAGAAGAAAGCGAAATAGAAACAAAAACCTCCACTAAGCTCGAAACCGCTCAAACTGAAGAAAATAATGATAGTGACACTGAAAACAACAATGGCTTCACTGTTGTTACCAGGAAAAAAAGAGTTCCTCCAATAATTATCGATGAGAGTATGAACACTCTTGAGCTTCTGAAAGAGCTAAGTGAAAAAACCGGCAACAAGGTGCTAGGAAGATTCATAAACGGGAAATTGAAAGTTTTCCCTGAATCACCCAACGACCATAGAATCATTCAAAACTACATCTCGGTAAAAAAGCTTAAATCCCACACATTCGAAATGAAACACCAAAAAATGTTGAAAGTCGTGATTCGCGGTTTACCCTCGGACTATGACACTAATGAGATAGTTAGTGAATTAAAATATTTTGGATTCAACCCTGATCATGTATCAGTTCTCAAAAGTAAAAGAAATAATACCAACATGCCACTTTTTCTTGTTGTCTTAAAAAAATCTGAAGAAACTCAGGATATATTTAACATTTCAAATATTGGTTATTTTAAAGTAAAAATAGAAACTTTGAAGAAAAATACCATGCCTGCGCAGTGTTATCGCTGCCAGGAATTCTACCACCACAGCCGGTTCTGCAACCGCACTCCTAAGTGCTTCAAATGTGCTGGCAGCCACATCACTCGAGACTGCACCAAAACGATGCAAACCCCTGCCAAGTGCGCTCTCTGCGGAGGTCCACACCCCGCCAACTTCTCCGGATGTGCTAAAAATCCATTAAACTTCAAAGCCGCAAAACCACCAACCATAAATGTTTGGGAAGAACGAAAAAAGCAATTTCAAGCTAAAAACGCCCCCCAACCTCAAGCCATTCCTCAACAACCTACCCAAAACAATAGCTCAACAGAGGCTCCTCTTGTAAATACGATGACCCAACTACTAAGTCAAATGGGCACCATGCTCCAAATCATTCAAAGCCAGCTGTTAACCACTAAATAATGTCTATTACACCAAACTGTAATAATCCTTTACTCCGCATCTACAGCTGGAATGCAAATGGACCAAAAAAGCACATAGAGGAACTAAAAAATGCAATAGCTAAACACGACCCGGATATCATTGGTATCCAAGAAACGCATCTTCGGCCTTCTGATACTATTAAAATACCCAACTACTCCTGCCATAGAAGTGACCGTCTTACCCACAGGGGAGGCGGCACTGCTCTTTTTATTAAAAACTCAATTAAGCACTTCCCAATCATCATTAACACCCAAACGTTTGAAAATACCACCATTAATATCTGCCTGCAAAATAACTCTTTCATCACGGACTCCAGCATTTTCAGACCTCCACATGGAACCATAAACACTATCGACTTAGATTCTATCCTCGTCCCAAACCATAAAGTTATAATATTTGGAGATTTCAACGCTAAACACCCCTGTTGGAACCCAGGAAGAGCAAACAGAAATGGTACTGTAATCTGCAATTGGGTGGTGGCTTCGGCTCTCGACATCATTGCTCCTGACCATCCTACGCATTTCCCGCACAGAGGATCAAACTCCATCCTTGATTTTGCCATTGCAAAAAATCTCAGACACTCTAACGTCACTAGCATAAATGAATTAAGTAGTGATCATAATCCCATCATCATCAATCTTCTTCTAAACAATATCCTCCCTCCTGATCTTAGAACTCATAAATCAACGAATTGGCTTAAATTCCAAGAAATTATACATCACACCATGCCTGGAAATCCCAAGATTGAACACAATGAAATAGAAGACAATATCAAGGACTTCAACTCCAAAATTATTTATGCAATCAACTGTTCTTCCACTACAAGAGTGATTAACACCCCCCACCTCAGACTCCCTCTTCATATCAGGAATCTCATCAAAACTAAAAACAGGTTCAGAAAACTCTGGAATCAGACTCGTTACCGCCCCTACAAAAGGGAAGTAAACTCCTTAATTAGACAAATACGCATCTTAATTAATGATCACAAAAATAGAAGCTGGAAAATCCTACTTGATAATCTCAGCCCCGAGGATAATTCTTTGTTTAACTTGAACAAAATTATCACTCGTAAAGCTTACAATTTTCCACCCCTCAGTGGCCCGAGTGGAATGGCTTACTCTGATTTTGAGAAAGCGGAAGCTTTCAAAGATACCCTGGAAGCTACATTCCAAGAAAACGCTTTTCCGTATTCGGACGAAAAAATAGAAGAAGTGGAAAGAGTCGTCTCTGATTTCCTAGAAAATGATCAAACACTCTCCAACATCCCCCCCTTGGCCACCCCAAACGAAATTAAACAAATAATCAAAAATCTTGTAAATAAGAAAGCTCCAGGCCCAGATACTATTCCTAATATTGCTCTTAAATATCTTCCGGACAAGGCAATCACCAATCTGACTAAAATCATTAACAAGTGTCTCATGGCAAATTACTTCCCTAAGAAATGGAAAGAAGCTACAATTGTTATGATCCCAAAACCAAATCAAGATCATAAATTCACTCAAAATTACCGGCCAATCAGTCTTCTAAGCTCCACTGCAAAAATTTATGAAAAAATCTTACTAAATAGAATCAAAATCCATAGCAACATTGAAAACTGCATCCCCCCAGAACAGTGTGGATTTCGAGAGGGCCATTCTACTATCCACCAACTAACCAGAGTGACCAACATTATTAATGAAGGTTTCACCCATAATCTATTTACTATTGGCATTTTCTTGGATGTTAAAAGAGCATTCGATAGAATGTGGCACGATGGGTTGATTTATAAAATGATCAACTTCAAATTTCCTTTCTATCTTATCAATATCATCAACAGTTTTCACCATGACAGATCATTCAATGTAAAAATTAAAAATAGTTATTCAAATAATGGAACAATGGCTGCTGGCTGCGCTCAGGGGTCGATTTTAAGTCCTTTTTTATATAATCTCTTCACCTCTGACTTTCCACACCATGCCAGTGTCAGTGTGTGTCTCTTTGCTGATGACTCTGCTGTGTTAGCTCAGGGGGCTAACTTAAAATATACCGTCAAAGCTCTCCAAAATTATCTCAACATCTTAGAACTTTGGTTAACGGACTGGAGGATAGCAATCAACGTTGATAAGACTCAAGCAATAATCTTCAAAAAGTATGGCACAATAAACCCCAACAATAATCTAAATATTTTTGATGAAGAGATAAACTGGGTCTCGGTAGTACGCTACCTTGGACTTCAGTTGGATTCGAAACTCACATATAAGCAGCATATCAAATTCCTGACTGAAAAATTTTGGAATAAAATTCATTTATGTATTTCACTCATAGGCAGAAACTCTCTCATTAAATAATAAAGTCTTACTATACAAACAGATCCTTCGCCCAATCATCACCTACGCCTCCCCTGTTTGGGGTTCGGCCGCACAAACTCACATGAAAAAGGTTCAAATCATGCAAAACAAAATTCTCAGAATAATGACAAATTCCCCCTGGTATATAAGAAACAATGTATTCCACAATGATCTTCAAATTGAACCAATTGCTTCATATATCACTAAGCTCTCTCGAAATCTCTTCACCTCTATTCTCCATCACAATAATCCAATTATTAAGGCTCAAATTCTTTTTACCAACCCCCACTCCAAATTCAATTTCGCATATAAAACTACTAAATGGTCCCTCCCACTTAAACCCCCATAACTTTCTTCATTTTTCACAATTATTAGACCTTCATTATGCAAGATTTTGGAACATTTAACTTTGTTTAATATCCTCTAATCACACAGCGTTGATACTGCAAAGTGTCACTGGTACTCTTGATGTTTCTTTTTTTTTTGTTAGTCCAATCGCCCTTAGGCGTCTTCTACATTGTTTCTTACGACCCACTATATCCATCAATTTGAGCAAAAGCGATGACTCGCTGACGCTCGTCAGTTTTTCTTATGTCTGTCTGTGAATGTTTGTATGTGAAATGATATTTTTTATGGTGGGTTGTAATCTAAGAGTATTTTCCTGGGTCTTTTAGTTTTAGGATTTATTTGATAGTCTTCCAGATTTTGGATGTTAGGATTATCAATATTTACAAGTGATTTGAAGAATTTTGAGGCAAGCTTTTGAACGTGTTGTTTAAATGTGGTAATTTTAAGTGCATATTAGATGACTCTATTTTTCATGAACATGGAAGCCCTGGCGATCATCCTAATAGTAGAACTTTCTAAAATGTTTCTATTTGTTTTGGCACAGTAGGCCCAAATTGGGCTTCTCTCGTTCGCTTCATCCACTCTTTTGAGCCGGAAGCTCAGGTGCTCCAGAGAGACCTCGTCAACTATTAAGAAGAAATGAAGTAGAAAAGGAGTGAATTTTTTCTCTTTTGAGAAAATTTATTCCTTTTTGTCGGAATCATGTTACAATGATCATGTATAGCACTTTGTTGTGCAGATTTCGTGTTCATTTTTCGATGGCTAGATATTTTGCTATTTTAGTAAATTTTGATTATAATGTTTCTATGGGAACCTTAGTACCAATAAAAGATAAAAATCTTCCCATTTCGAAATGGAGTACGTTTAGAATAACCGAAGAATTTCCTGGCACAGATGGTAAGAACCGAGTTCTAAACCTGCGTGTGCTGAACACATTGAAGAGAACAGTTAGAAACTTTGTATATTACCAGTAAGAATATTTTTTGTGCTTATTGTTTGCGAAAATTCAACCTTAATCATATTTAGTATTGTAAACGTGTTATGTATTGAAATTTCATTGCAATGGCGGGGACTGTTACAACTCGCGTGTGCAGATGGCGCTAGTATCTTTATTCCTGTAGGCGTCATCCAAGGACGTACTAACCGTCGCTCAAATAAAAGTTCATTTTTAATATATAGTCCACAGCTTATTGTTTGAATAGACAAGTTTCAAATAACTCAAATCCATCAACACACAGTGGTCTTGATTTCAAGCAAACAAAATCCAACATTTCTTGGTAGCACTACTACAACAGTAAGCATACAACAATTCTCCGAAAAAGATCGGTACTGACATATACAACATTTCGCCTGTATTTATTTTAAAACTTTTTAAATTTTTATAATATATTTTTAAGCGATTATAAGCTTGCTGAAATGCTTTTACAAAAATGATTTGTTACGGTTTGAAATTTGTGTTGAGATGTTCTTTTCAACGCAGAAAAATCGAAGGGAAACAAATCAGCAGATAAGCGAAGATTACAAAAATTACTTTACGATGCACAAAATTATGCAAAAATGTAATCATACATATAATGCAACTGTAATTAGAAAAACTTGGTATTTGTGTCGCCATAGGTAAACCCAATGGACAAGTTCAACTGTAAAGCTCACTAAGGAAGCGCTGTAGTAGTTGAATACCTAACCCTTTCTTGTTTTAGCGAAATTTTTGTAGCTTTGCGTACATTCCTTATCAGATATACCTATATTTTTCGCTTATTATTATTTAATTTCTTTTAAGAGGGGCACATGAAACGAAAGTTTGAAATGTCTACTATATGATTAACAACAAATGATAAATCCGGAATAATAAATGAATTCCTACTAAACTAACTGAAATTATGTAAAAAATTAATCACACATATACAAGGTATAGCTATTAAATAACAAGAACAATACTGTGAAACACTTTATTTCAATGTCCATATTTACTTATTGTCAGCTTTGATATATACCTCTCCTCTATTGCTACAAAGTTCCATGCGAATCTTCCATTGTTTGAAAAAGTGCTAGAAGTCTTCTAACAGCTTCTTAAGGAAGCGTGCCGATTTCTCTTTCATAGCTTCAACGGACTCAAATCTTGTTTCTTTTGATGCAGATTTACCCTTAGGAAACAGATAGAATGGATGGAATGGCTCAAGATCCGGGGAATAAGGCGGATGGTTTAACACTGGAACGCTGTACTTGGCAAGAAACCTCTTGACAGAGATTGTGTAATGAACCGGTGCATTGTCTTGGAGGAAGAATTTATCGTACGGGTTCTTTTTCAATGCCGACAGTCTCAATAATTGCATGAATACTTAACCGACGGTCAGATTGAAGCAAATATAGATTTTTTTCGCTGTTGTTATCCGTTTTGGATGTGGGACTGCGATTGGGACGATCATCTTCAGAAAGAGCTTAAGCCACGTTCACGAAATAAACATTCATTGCCATACACTTCTTTCAATAAATTATAATTTTCGATCACGGGTTCTCCAAGTTTTATATAAAGTTTCATAACACTTCATTGCTCATTTATCACTTTTCTGAGAGGAAAAAAAATAATGTTTGAAACACCAATATACGTATATATACACACATTACTTGCTACAAGCGAATTGCTCATTTTATTTATTTCTTGCTAGTTTTTGGCCAAAGTTCAGAATATTAACATTTTGTAAAAATACTGTTAAAAAGAATGTATTAGATATTTCAATGAATTTATAATTTATTTTTCAAATTTCAAATGCGTACGAGGATAGAGAAAACAATTTAAAAATTTTGTTAAATTATTATTATATTAATTTATTTCTATATTCTATTCGTGCGTTAATTTTCTGTAATTATATTTTGGTTTGCTTTGTAAATAATAGTTAAATTAAGTTTCGAAACTAACATTAAAATTTAATAATTTTAATATTTAACAAACTTTTAAAATTTAACGTGATAAAATTATATTTTTGCTGTACAAAAACAACATATTAAAAAAAAAAAAAAAACTTTCAATCTTTTTAAAAAAAAAAAATTTGTCTCCCTCCCCTACTTTTGATATTTTAATGAAAACATGAGGAAAATACGGTAATTATTTTGAATAACGTTTGATGCTGTATAATACAGTGATTCTTTCGAAAGGAAAATATATATAATATTACTCTTAAGCGTATCATTTTAAGTACACTACCGCTTTTATTAATTTAAATATTTGGTTTAACTTAAAGAAATATAGTAGTAATTTAAAGAATTTGTAATGAAAAAGTATCTCAATTACAAACGCTTTTACTGAAAGCGTATGATACACAATTAGTTAAGCAACAGAAATCTCGTCATTGTAAGGGATTTTTTCGTCAACTAAAGAGTTCATTTATATGTGCAATGGAAATTACTGATTTCCGAAATCTTCGTAAAAGTAGGATTAATAGTGGTGATTAAAATCACTCAAAAAACATAAATATACTCTTAGTAATATTTCGGTATATTACACAATGAAAAACGCTATAATAGAAATTATTCCTCCAAGAATGAAATCTGAATGTTAGACACGCTCGATACTTCAGGTGTTTTTCATGACGTCATTTCTTTCAAAAATTTATTTCTTGCATGTACTCTAATGATGAATGAACTGTATATTTCAAAATCAAATGGATACTTAAACCTCGTAATATTTCACTTTTCTGAATTTATTAATGAATAGAATTTAGCCTTTCAGTTTAATTCAACAATGGTAAGTACAATTAACAATAATTACATACAAGTATACAGGAACAACTGCTTCTAGAATTTAAAACACTCTCTATTTCTCCTGGTCAGAGCACACCTAGAAACGTTTGTTGTCCGCCACCAGAGGCGCAGTATGCGTTTCAACAGATATTCATTTGTTTCTCTGCTTAATTTTCAATTTTTTTTTTTTTTTTTTATGCATTGAAATATAAATTATAAGGCAAAATGTTATGCAAACTATTACTTCTAGAATGAAAACAAATGAGCAAAAATATGGTTTTGAAACATGATACGGAAAGTTTAAATCTTCGCTTGAGACTGCTAACATTGTTCTTTTAATTTTGATCATTATTGATTATTTTGGCAGCGTTTATGTTACTTTACATCTAGTGTGTGCTATTACATTATATCTGTATATAGAGTATATCTAATGTTTTTATATTTTTCCTCCAAAATTATTTTAAGGGTTTATATTATAACGTATATTTATCACATACATAAAAACATCAGAATTTCCGTGTTATCAGTTTTATTTGATTCTCCTACATTTGGTTTTTGAATTAAATTTTTATTTTTCAATTATTCTTTGGAAAACTAAGCAATTCAATAGCTTTCGATTCGTATCGGAATCTTTATTCACATTCCTCAGTCGTAAAGACAGGATTCGTTCTTGTTAGCTTAGTTAAAATATATATGGCACGTGACCACCTTTTCATCCGAAAGATGAGTATATAAATGGAGGGGATTGAGTAAGTTATATTTGTATATAATATTCATATGATATATTCTTTAATTTGAGAGGAAAATGGATAATTTTGTGAATATTTTTATATTGAGATTCCAGAAAAAAAATTTAAATTGCAAGAAAAGTATATATGTATGCAAGTTGATTTGAAGATCATTCTTTGATATAAGCATATTCAGAAATCCCAATATTATTTTCCGTGGTAGTGGTAGCCCAGTGGTCGTGGTCCCGGCCGGCTTTTCGCCCAGTCATGGGTTCGAGCATTGATGCCACCAAAGACTCGCCATGTAGCGGAGCTAAAGAGCATTAGATCTGTTGAGGCTCACAAAGTCCCCCTGTGGCGTGCTGTGGAAGTTTGGAGAGGGAAGAGCCACCTTATGTGTCATCTTCGTCACTTGACCGAGGCTCAAAAGTGCGGAGATAAAACCCCAATTCAATCCCAAATTTTCATTTTTGTTGTTTTTTATATAACAATAATAATTGACGTTGACGTTGGATTTCAATGGGCGCCTAGAGCGCGGAGCTCTCTTCTAGTCCAAATCTTGCGAAATAAATGTTTCTTTGGAAAGGTGGATATATCATTCTAAAGAGTGAGAGTTGGCAAGGAGATCTTGAAAGTTTCATGAGGTTTGATTGAGAAGTTTAGCAGATATGATAGTAATAATCTGATGTTATATAACATATAATATACTCATCTCTCTACCAAAAGAAATGCCAGCTCTCTTTCTTCAACCAGCAAATTATCTAACCATAACCTAAACTTTTTTATTCTGATGTCACCTAGAAGAATGAAATATCCAATGTAGCAAAATAGGTGCAAGATTCGGGTTAACAAGTCAATTAAAAAGTCCCCGGCCTAACACATAGATGGCACTACTAGAATTAAATCCATATGTTTTTTAGTTAACCCTAACCCTCAAAAGATGCGTGTATAAATTTGATAGCTGTCGGATCATTAGTTTGTGAATTATAGCATTTTGAGTGAAGCAACTTTTGTTATTGTGAAAAAAATGGATAAAAAGGAATTTCGCGTATTGATAAAATATTGCTTTTTGAAGGGAAAAAATGCAGTTGAAGCAAAAACTGGGCTTGATGCCGAGTTTCCGGACACTGCGCCACGAAAATCAGCCATCAAGGATTGGTATGCTAAGTTTAGACGTGGTGAAATGAGCACCGAAGACGATGGACGCCCAAAAGCCCAACCGACGAAAACATTAAAAAAATCCACAAAATGATTTTGAATGACCGTCAATTGAATTAAATAGCAGACACTCTAAAGATATCAACTGAACGTGTACATCATATCATTCACGAATATTTGGGTATGAGAAAGCTCTGTGCAAAGTGGGTGCCGCTCACTTTTGACCAAAAACAACGACGAGTTGATGATTCGGAGCACTGTTTGAAGAGGATCAAGCATAATAAACCCAAGTTTTTGCGTCGATATGTGACAATGGATGAAACATGGCTCCATCATTTCACTCCGAAGACAGTCATCCAAGTGGACTGCACACGATGAACCCGCTCCAATGCGTGGGAAAACGCAACAGTCGGCTGGCAAGGTTATGGCGTCTGTATTTTGGGATGCGCATGGAATAATTTTCATTGACTACCTTGAAAAAGGAAGGACATCAACAGCGAGTATTACATAGCGTTTTTAGACCGTTTGAAGGACGAAATCGCCGAAAAACGGCCGCATTTGAAGAAAAAGAAAGTGCTGCTTCACCCAGACAATGCACCGTGTCTTTGTCTAAGTGACAATGATAGCAAAAATCCATGAATTGGGCTTCGAATTGTTTCCTCGTCCACCGTGTTCTCCAAATCTGGCCCCCAGCGACTATTTCCTGTTCTCGGATCTCAAAAG
This sequence comes from Nephila pilipes, assembly GCA_019974015.1. Taxonomy (NCBI): domain Eukaryota; kingdom Metazoa; phylum Arthropoda; class Arachnida; order Araneae; family Nephilidae; genus Nephila; species Nephila pilipes. The sequence continues at coordinate 83,774 of BMAW01064974.1, read as the reverse complement.
AATGCTCGCTGGGAAGAAATTTTCTTTGAATGAAGAGGTGATCGCCGAAACTGAGGCCTATTTTGAAGCAAAGGACAAATCGTACTGCAAAAATGGTATCGAAAAATTGGAGGGTCGCTATAATCAGTGTATCACCCTTGAAGGGAATTATGTTGAATAAAAAAAAACTAATTTTGCCAAAAAAAATGTGTTTTACTATGTTAGGCCGGGGACTTTTCAATTGACCTGTTAGAAGAGCTCTCTAGGTGCCAGTGGAATTCAACGTAAACGCGTAGCATAATATATTAAATAAAACTATTTTTAAGCATGTTTAAATTATATTTATCCCATGAATCTGTCGATTCTAATAAAAATGTCCTATAGATAAAAAAAAAAACAGCTCTCATACATAAAAATGGAATTGAAATAATATGAGTATTTCGTTTGGTAAACGAGCTGCTCGTGCGTTTCGAATACAAATGACCGTTGTACACCTATCAAGAATATGATCAGTTATGGTTTAGGGTTTAAAAATCACAAACATTTTTGTTGTGCAAGATATATATATATACATATATATATATATATATATATACTGTTCCAAATCACAAAAATGAAATTCTTTCTTTTTCTCAAATAAGTTACTTTTTATTTTTCAAATAAAAAAAAGAAAATTCCATTTTCTATAGGTGTTTAAAATATATCAGATGTATTTAACAGTGATCAGTAGTTATTTTATTACAAAAAAAAAATCAGCTAACTTTTTCTAATTTCTTCAGAATTAAAAGCTGCTATGTGGAGCAGATATTTTGCTTTAAAATTAATAGCACCTTTTGTTTACTGAAAAAAATTGTAATATTTTACCATGTGTTGAAATGTATAAAATCAATACAATATTTGTGTAACACAAAAGTTGGATTTTTTGGCACTAAATTCTAACATGGAAATAAATATAAATGCGTATATAATATTTGATTGCTTCGAATAGGGCCATGTGAATGAAAACGAGTGGCCGACACAAATAAATTTTCCTGAATAATTGAGCAGAGGTTGGCTGAGGAAAACTATCGAGTTGCATTTATTCGTTTAAAAAAAAGATAGAAAGAAACGATGATCTCCGTGAAGTAAATAAATTTTTAATGACTATTAATTATTTTGGCTCTTTATAATTTATTATAAAGAGCCAAAAACGCTATCGCAATTTTTTCGTAAAAAAAAAGACTGTGTCCGACTGTCTTGGATGGGCTGCCGACCGCCGTCCATTCACAGGCGCTGTCCCACTACTGCACCGTGCGGGAGCTTTTGCCTGCTCCGTTTCCGGCCTGGGCCGGTGCGCTCCGCCTTAGACGACCTGGTGGAGCCGGGCTCCCCCGGGAACACCATATCGACACCGTGCTTAGCGCGGACGCCTGATCGACACAGAGGAGCGGAGGACAGAACTCCCAACCTCACGCCGTCCAACAGCCTAGACCTCCAAAGCAGCTGGATTACAAGACCACGCCACTGGACCCGGTCGCACCGAGACGTCTAATAGTGCTATATAAGCAATCTAAAGTGACTTGCATAATGAAACTTTTTGGATGTATAGTTTCATCATTCACTTCATTTTCCCCATTGGTTATTTATTTCACACATTTTCGACTTTGTACTGTTTGGACAATCTTTTATAATTTGTTTTAAATATACAGTCCTGGCGCCATCTGTTGTCGCTTAAACATAGCATTCGTTTTTCTTTCAGTCTTAAGATTAACGATTTTTATTTATTTCTTACTTTGGAAATAAATCACAAGAATTCTCGAATCGCTTGTTTCTTCCAAGAAATATTTTTTTTCTTTCGCATTTTAGAAGTAAAACTTTCTGGGAATGCTCGTAAATATATATGTTTGTTGACAATGTTTTGAACTATCAGTTTCTACCCGTACGGGATTTCTTGTAGTAGATTAATGGAGAGAAAACATGCAGAAAAGTTTTTACCAGCTATATTTAATATGTTAAATTATTAAATGGCTCAGTCACAGATGGTATTATTTGATTGAGAAATCATAATATAATACCGTGAAAGCCTTGCATTGTGTTTTGATTATATTTAATAATTTATTTTTGAGTTGAATCAGTTTTGAGTTACATGTACCAACCTTACTGAAAATTATTATTTGTGTTCTTCACAATAAAAGAATATTTAAGCTAATTGAATTGCCTGTAAAAAAAAATGAGCTAACTCATTTGCCTGAACTTTCATTCAGATTCCATTTGTTCAACATATTTGCATATTTCCAAAAATTTTCATTTCCGTAATCAGAATATTACTGGTTTCATTAAAAAGAAAAACTTGTAGCTTGATGATTTCAGTATAAATTCTCTTGCAGTGATAAAAATGATAAATAAGAGGAGTACACATTATTTAAACCGCGAATACTTTTGTTCCCGAGTACCAGCATTCGAAGAGAGAGGAATATATTTTCTCCATCTGAAATACAGAATCCAGTGTAAACTGGTTTGAAGTAGGGGACGGGAGGCGGGAGCGGAACAAAGTTTTGAGTGGGGAGTAGGAGCAGGGAGTGACGTCATCACCAGCTGCGGCCGAGAGGAAAGAAAAGGGGAAACTAACTGGTTTTCTGATCGTTTCCGTTTTTGGTCTAAAAAATTTGGTCTTTTTTTACGGACCAGAAGCTCAGCACATTTTATTTTTTTATTTGTTGAAATCGGTTAGTTGTTCGAGATCAAGTGATCGACTGACTGTTGAGGGTAGGGATAATTTAATGTCTTCTGGAGGTAGGGTCCATGTTCTGCTATTGTAAATTTAAAGGATTCTATCAGGTCCATAAAAACAGCCGAGTTTCGATTAAAAATTACATAAATTATTATAAAATAACTGAGTGGACGAACGCAGAAAAAAAGTTTTACTTTTCAATTATTCTATCTGTTTTTTGTTACATTGATAATCAACGAAAATATTTTAGAATATCTACTGAAATTTAGATATAAATGCTACGTAATTTTGAACAATGAATAAAAAGAAATCGAAATAAGAATGGGCTTTACAAAATGATCTGACATACAGGACAGGAGGACAATGGCTGGTCCTAATTTTAAACACCCAAAAGCAACATTCCTTAGTTGCATGAGTATAATAATACGCGTACTACAATTCTCAGAAACGGTACAATTTGATACAGAGATTTAAAACATTTTGTATTTATTTAATCTTAAAAGTCGCAATGAATTCCTGTAAATATGTAATTTTGCTAACATACTCTTTCATCTTAAATATAAATTCAATAATAATAATAATAGAAACTTATTATTCGTCTAATTTTTTCAGCCAGCATCAAACAGGTTTTTAATCTATCCAAGCAACAGACAATTCTGTTTCTCTCTCTCTCTCGATGTAATCAAATAATATTCAAACACAGACTCAAGCAACTTTTGCACTATAGGCTCCCTGGGTGATTTTTTTTTTTTTAAATTTCTTTCAATGATGGTCTTTATTTGAAACGTCCAAAAGCAACATAAAGCTGGTTGCATAACTACAAAAGTAAGCCTTTGACAATTCTCAGAAAACGTTGTATTTCGGTTTTGACATGTACAACATTTTGATTGTATTTGTTTTTAAATGTTTTAAAAAATTCATAACATAACCTTATGCAAATTCAATCTAGCTAAATCATCAGGAGAAAATACCGAAATTTTTTTTCAAAAATTCATCTTCAAATTAATTTGAGAATGATATTTTATGTGCGTAGATCAATTCATGATAACATAATCCTTTTTTTAATTTACATTCTGCCCTTTTCCATTAACGATCACAGCGCCACTGATGACGAACTGAGCTTTTGAAATAAACACTTTCACGTATTTGTATTATCTAATATTTTTGCTCATAGTTATAAATTTATATTTGTGTTTTCAAGAATTTCTCTCATAAATAATGAAAATTAATAAATTTGTGCCATAATGGAAATATAGGAGAATTATAACAATCCTATAAAATAATGTAATTCCTAAATATAATTCCTCTTGCTCTTTGTAAGCGAAGGCATTTATTATACCAAGTGGCAGAGTTTAAATGCGAGTGCAATGTAGTTTATGTTTATTTACAGTGATATCTAATGTAAAACACGTAATTATTTGGCTAAAATTTATGCTATATAGGCAGTATATACATGGACAAAAGTTGTTTACATTTTTTTAAAGAGTAACTAGTTCCTGTAAAGTCACAATAACAAGACACGAATACCTTCAATAATTATATATATATATATAAAGGATATAGACAAAATATATAATATGCATACGGTTATAAAAAATATGCATGGCTAGAAAATTATTTACAACACCTTCGAATTTTATCAAAATATGTGAGATAATAATATGTTCTGCGATCGTGAATTTCAATTGTTTATTAATGTATGTTTTAATTTTTTTTCTGTCATTCTTCAGAATAATTTTTATTTTCACTGTGTTCTTCGAATATCAGAAAACTCGTAAAATCCTTCGTAAAGAAATTGTCATTTTTCAATTATTACTGTTAACACTGAAATAAAGTTCATATGCCATCTTCCATTATTCAAAAAACCCGTGTATTACAATAATCGTTAGTAAAATTATTCCTAAATTAATTTTATTGTGTAGCGTGTTAATCACTGATAATCAGAACATGAAAAACAAAATATGCATTTCTTTTTAATAGCTCTATTCATCTAAAAGTATTTTACTATATTTTAGTTTCAGTTCCAGTAAGAAATTTATGCTATATAAAAATAAAGGTCAACTTAGCACAGAAAATTGAAATAATTTGTAGCTGTTTATTTCT
>BMAW01064974.1:12679-76115 GCA_019974015.1 Nephila pilipes | reverse complement strand
CTTGAGAAAATTACTTGGATACATTTCATAACTGAAAACCAATATGACGGTAGAGGCGCTGAGATCGCTAAAGTGTAAGGGAGCAGGATGTATCTTTTGCTTGCTTTTTTCAGCTGATGAATAACTGTTGTGTACGAATGAAGCTGTGCTGGATGACAGAGAAATCTAATTTTTTTTCTCCTAAAAATATTTGGTTTGGTTGTTTGGGAATAATAATATCGTTAGAGACACAGGGATCGCTCGTGATATGTGGAGATAGCTAAAATCTTTCTAATGAATTATTTGGATGTATTATTCAAAAAGGATAACTTCCTTTTACTTTCGATCATTTTCCATAAAAGTTTCATAATTGCCACACTTTATACTAAAATATCTAGATCTACTTCGAGCTTGTAAGTTGTCGCGGAGTCTCGCAGATTTGCAGTGTCAGCGTCTATGATTCTTTCAAAAAATGTCATGGTTACACATTCAAATGTGTTTTCATAAACGAGGAAGAACAATATTAATCATATCGTGACAGCTTCAGCAATGGCTGCATATAAAAGGCATCGATTGTTAACGTTTGAAGTTTCGATCGGAATTTTATCCTGGATGGAAATGAGTATTTCAAGAAGTTGTTTCCTAGTCAATTATTCCCAAATGGTGTGTCGCGACGCCTTCATTTCATGATATCATAACTCGTAAATTAATGCAGAATATCTTTGTGATATTTTTAATTGCTTAAATCTGACCCTACAAGGAATCAATATTACCGTTTATAACTCAACGATAAAACTTGTGTTCACATCATCTGGAAGCTTGTAATTGCAAAACTTCTTCCATAAGACTAACGGAATTGTAGAATAATATTTCAACTAGAAACTATGCTTTTTTTCCCCCTAGGCCTGGAGACTAATCTTTTGGAACGTTTTGACTCAATAAACCGGATAAAAATTGGATATGAAGCCAATTTAAAATTAACGTGGAATCCGAGAGGGAATTGGTGGATTTATGTGTTGACTTCGGAAACATTTTCCACGTCTCGTTTATAAATCGTATAATAATCAATAAGGTAGAAATGAGTCACTGAAATAACTGAGGAACATGGAAAAATTATATTCCCGATTATGTACGCAAATATGATTTTATCGCTGTTCAATTACGGAACGAACGAAGTTGGCGTATGAGTGTAAAGATTTTCTTCATTTAAGTTCATCACCCCGCCGAGGCAGGGTCCAAAAATTATTGAAGGCTCATTGAATTGTTCCTCTCCACGGTAATCTTTAGTAAAAGGCGAAAGATTAGCACGCAGTTGAAGAGAAACCAGAGCTTCAACTACGAAAGTTTCGTAAGGTTGATATATAAACTCTTGTAACTAAAAAAGTGGTGTTTCTTATTCGGTGTTTTTTTTTTTTTTTTTTTTTCTTTTTATGTGAGGCCTGTTGATGATCTATTTCTTGTTCTAACCTTTTCGGATTCAAATCACTTTGTGCTCCTATGCATACAACCTTAGCGCGTTTGTAATTTGCAAAGAAAATCTTCTTTTCTAATGGTGATTTATCGTACATGGTGTTATATCATTTCGTTTAATATTTCGCTTCGCTGAATTCCATAGTGTTTTGAATTAATTACCAATATTTCAATATATAAGAACATTCGCAGAGTGCGAATTCCATTGCCAAAAAGTATTTTAACGTTTTTTGTTTGTTTGTTTTTTACTTTTCTAATACAGTAAGGTAATTAAGATTCATATATATCTTTACGTGCAACAGAAACACCTTTTTTAAACAACAAATTCATTCATGTATATTTTGATTTCCAATTTTTTAAAAAAATATTCTCCGATTTCTTCGAAAGAAGAAAAAGGAGAGAAGAAAAATGTTTCAGAGTTGGACAATTGTTGTAAATACTTTTAATTTCTCATTTATGATATTTAGATTTCGAAAACTGTCCGATTTTTGTTCTACAATAGAAAGTAGATGCGATTAAACATAAATTAATTTAATTTTATCATTAATGTTTTTTCCCCAATTTATTTTATTTTATAGCGATTATTATTTAATCTCGGAAAACGTTACCATAATTTCTTCTATTTTATAATAATAATATATATTTTAAATGAACGTAATGTTTTTTTTGCAGCATAGTCGCTCGGTTTGTCCAAAATATTTAAGTATTATTATTTCTCGATTATATCGGCAAATGTCGACATTCAGCATGCACTGATGGTGAATGTTGAAAAAGGAAATATTTTTGTTTCGTTAAGAGAAAAAGAAATGCTACTTTTTAAATCATATTTTATAGTGAAAATACATTGTGATGTATCACAAAATAGAAGAAAGCTTGATTAGCAGCACATGTGTACCTGTTGAACCAAAAGAAAAAAGAAGGGAAAAACAGTATATTCGAAATTAGAAAAAAATAATACTTATAACCAGCTTACGCTTAAATTATTTGATTAATATATTGCAATCTTATTTGTTGCAACAGCTTAAACAGTTAGGACACTTTGAGTGAATTTGTCTTCTCGGATTCTCGTTACGATCCACACCACAGCTTACTAGTCCTTTGCATAGATCCGAACGGTGAAAATGCAATTTAGCTTAACCGCTTGGAGAGATTTGAAAAATCGCCAAATTTAGCGATTTTTATTTTTTTTGGCGGAACTTTAAGTCCGCGTAGCGGAAAAGAAGGAATTTTTTGACTCGCATCATCACCACATTTAGGACATGCATAGGTGAACGAAATTAAACCTATTTTCATAACCCATTCAAGGAAAGGATGCTTTCCTTCCTTCTGTAAATCGGACAGAAATTGCTAAGTACATTCACTCACCTCTGTCGAAGTCATTCTCGCAGCCCTGTACTTGGGAGAATAAACGGAGAGTTAGTGATTGTAGAGCAGGTTAAAAACGCAGAAACACAAATTAAATCCAGCATGAAAAAATTTAATAAAAAACGTGAACAACGAAAAAAGGAAAACCACGCAAGGACAGCAACAGTGAAACACGACAGAACTGGAAAAGTTTCTAAACGAAGTACGGGACAATAAAGAATGTTTTAGGAACTCTGAGAAGTGTACATTCAGCAAAAGAAGCGCCGAAAATCATAACCTCTGATTGGTTAAAACACAAAAACATGTAAATTTTACGTTTAGAAACGGCGGCGCAAAAAACTACTGTCCGTGATTGGCAAAAAAAAAAAAAAAAACATGCATCAAAGCTCCGTGAGTGTGAGATTGCGGGGGTGTAATGTAGCGAGAGAAAAAGTATTCCACACATGGGGAGAAAGAAAAAAAAAAAGCTGGTCGACTGAAATTCCAATTAATGTGGCAAATTCGAAAGAAATGTCCCGCATAAAGCAACCAAATAGAGAAAATAATGGTTTAAACCTGTAACATCAAAGCCATATAATTGGAAAATTAGTCATAGGCTTAATATCACCAACTGAATGTCCTGCTCAAATTATTGTTTGGGAGACAGGTGAAAATATCAGTGTTAAGTACTTTTCAAAGCATAATCATGAATTAAGTCCACAAAATATAAAAAGACTTGTCGGAATTTTATTAAAGCTATCCTTCGAATGAGTATCGAGAAATCTAAAGTACTATAATATGCTCGCAGTAACAGAGAAATGATTGAGATAAATGTCTTGTTAAAGAATATTTCTTGGCGAACAAAAACCTATCATATTAAGTGAATTCTTAGAAATTAGTTTCACTGCCCCATAAAAAAGATGCTTTTTTGGTCGATATTATTAATGAATTGCAAAATGAAACGTATAATTGTGTTCTTTTATATAAACCTCAAGGATAAGATATGGTTTTAGGTTCTACGAGCTTAAAAAAATTGCCAAATAATTATTAGCTATTGACTTACAAACAGGTAAACAAAAAAAAAAATGTTGGTATAAACCATAATATTATGCATTGACTCAACTCACAAAACCATTGAGTACAATTTCTATTTGATGAATTTATTATACCTGATAAATATTGAATAGGTTATCCAATTGCACATTTTATCACAAATAAATTAGGTATGGAAACTATGCATTGTTTATTTATCAGCATAAAAGAAAGAGTTTGCAACTAAAATCTGAATTGCATCATAACTGATGATAAAACAACAGGTCCCGCTTTTAAACAAGTGTTTGAAAATGATGTTCAACACATGCTTTGTGTGCAAATGGCATCTGCATCGTGCTTGGAAAAAACCGTATAAAACATTGTTCTATTAGATGCTACCTTTTGAATTAATTTTATTATCAGAGTACTAAAACCAAAGTTTCTTACACAGAAATGTTCTTGTTTGAAAATTTTCTGCTCTCACTGTTTATATGAGTTAAATAATTTGCTCATTTCTTGATTTATACAATGTGACCCTTCAAGCAGATTTTTGAAATTAAGACAGAGGTGGACACAAAATTTGTTTAAATAAAATTTTTTTAGCTTAGTGCTATTGAAAATTAATAAATATTAACAAATTGTAGGATAGAGAGAAAAACAACTTAATCTTAGTTTGTTAGCTTACATGCAGAAAAGTCTCCTATCAAATGCAATAATCGGTATGAAATTTTTATTTCCTTCTGTGTAATCTGACTTCCAATTTGCCATAGAAATCTTTTAAAATTCCTGACTGATGAATTTTGTATGCCAATCTTCACTTATTTTCAGTGTGAAAACAATGCTGCCTGTTAAAAATTCTATTTATAGTATGAAATCTCAACAAAATGAAATAAAAATCTAGGTTTCCAGAATAATTTTACCATTCAATTGGAAAACTAAGGATCCAGAAGTTAAAATAACTAAGATTTGAAACAGTAAAAATGTGTTCATCTGACTGACAGTAAGTTCTGAATATAGAGAATATCACAATCCAAGATAACACAATTTATTTTAAATGAAATAAACACAAGTTAAATAAATCAGGCAACAATTATTTAAAGAGGCAGTGAAAGCCAAATGCATATTCTATCTGCAAAAACTACAACTTCGCCTTCAATCAGCCAGAACCTTTTTGAGTTGAAACAGGATTCTACGACATTGTCGACCATGATCTCAATGCCATAATCACTCAACTTTATAATCATTGTTCAAATTCCATCCACTATTGGATTAAATGATACATATGTATATTCACACTTTGGAACTCAATCTAAGGTTATTGCTTGTCATTTTTCAATATTTTATAAAAGAGTATTTTCAATTTATCCAGAAGTAAGTTACATCATACCTTATTGGATGCAATAATATATATATATATGATTTAGACTTAGTTGATTCATTTAGAAAGTTTTGCTTTGGAATGGACTTGTTGCATGTCACAAATAACACATTCAACATGTAAGTATGGAAGATTCTTATAAATAGGATATATTGTGCCTTATCTTATAAATTGAACTGTGTGATAATTCTGACTTCATTCTAGTGTATGTATAAGTAATTTTTTTTCATAACTTGTCTTATTCTGGCATACTTTAATTGGTTTTATGTAATGTAGAGCAACATAGGTTGCCTCATATTTGTTTATATATGTAGTAAGCTTTAAATATGAATGTATATATAAAAACTGATTACAAATATATATTAATAAACAAAGTCATTTTGAATTAAGTTTTCATTAAATAAAAATAGTTGCTGTTCTGCCAAAATTTATTTCTCTCAAGGTAGTGCTTACGATTCTGCAAAACAAGGAGTTATACTTCTATCTTCCAAAGGTGGTTGCATCAATTTTTATATATATAGGCATCATTATTTAGCAAAATATATAGTTGCTGATTTAACATTGTATTTGTTATCTTAAATTTACTATTGTATATTTCCCTTCCCTCAGAAATATTTCAATGCATTTGAATATGATTATTCTTGAGTTTTTGGAACAAAATACAAAAAAATAATAAATTAAAATTTTTTAGCCAATTTATTTGCATTTAAGTACATTGTTCATAAAAAGAATGTTGTACATTTGATTTTCTATTAAGTTTTTTTATTTTTCATTTAAATATTCACGTGCCAAATTATTAATTTTAAGCACCATAAATAAGATAGAACTAGTGAAAAAAACATTGTCAAAAAATGCTTTACCTAGCTGATCATTAGCAATTTCAAATGCTTTTATTTTTCTAAATTTGCAAGGGTTTAATAATTTACAATAATCATAACATGTATTTAGTTATTAAATATTTCATTAATGCTATGATGAAATAAACACAAGAAATAAGAATTGTTTTGTGAGTATGGGTATAAGAAACAATAGAATTCAAAAATTGAAATTTGCCGAAGGAGGTGAAGGTTATGGCATCAGGTAATTTTGTGATATAAAATATTGGGCTTTTATGCAAAATGTTTGTTTGCACTGCATGTCCCTGAAAGTAAAGGGTTTGTATGAATACGAAGTTGTATATATTGTTGTCTTTTATGGAAATAAAATTTCTTTGCAAAGTCACAACTTATCCTGAGACTTGACAATAAACTTTGGATGAAGTTAGATTAAAAATACTTTAACAAAAACAAATCATATCTTTGGAGAAATGACATGTAAGTAATGATCCGCTGCAGTTTGTTAATATTCTGTTTAATTGATAGCTGTAGCCTTACAATTCTGTAAACAAAATTTGGATTTTTGTATATTTTCATTTTCCTAATTATAATCCCATCATAGATACTTTTTTTATGAAAAAATTCGAAGTGTTTTTAAATTTATTTGTATTTGTTTTAATCCTGTAGAATTATGGCAAAATTTTAAAATTCATTCTCATAGTTTATTCTAAAAATAGTTATTCTCTGTAACCTAAAGTTTACTACAAAGAGAATTATTTTGTTACAGAAATTATTGCTATTGTAAGATTTTTTTTTGCAAAATTAGAAAAATATGGAAGATGATGGACAATTAAAGTAAATGTACATTTTAGTTTAAAGGCTATATTGATTTTTCACATGAAGAAAAACAAATAAAAACACAGTCTGAAACTATTTTATCCAGATAATGGCCCTTGTTGCCCTACATCCCTTCTTCATTCAATCAATCAGTCTGAGTATATTCATCCTTATAAAAATAATTTTAAACAGATTGTGATAGTATAACTTTTAACCATTAAAATTGCTTTATTTGTTGGTAATGTAAAATTTCATATGGTAACCATCTGCAATATATAAATATAAATGAATGCAATTATGACCTAATTTAATATATCCTGTTCATGAATTACATATAATTTAATATATTATGTTCTGAAGGATATTGATATACATTATGTACATAAGGTATTAAAACAATGTCTAAATTCATATGTCACATGATATCTATACCGTGAGCTACCGGCTGATGTAACCATGTCCTGTGTTTGTGAAATATGTTATCTTTTATAAGGTAATTTAACTTACATGATATACTACATTACATTATTGCACAACTTTTTTTTTTTATGTATACTTGCTTTAAAATAAACATTTAAATCTTAATTTTGGATTGGTGTAGCATAATGGTATTAAATCAATCTTTTATCTAGCTAAAATGATGGCTTCAAATTTATTTGATTAACACCCTGAAATCTTATTAAAATTATGAAAATATCCTAATTTACTTATGATATTCTAGTATTTAAAGTGGCAGTAATAGCCTAGTGGTCATAGAGTCAGCTGGCTGTTTTTCATCCAGAACATGGGTTTGAGCCTTGATCCTACAAAAGAGCTGCTGTGTAGCTGGGGCTAATGGACATAAAATCTTTAAGTCCTCCCATTTGCATGGTGAGGAAGTTATCTGAGGGATGTGCCAGCTCAGGTGTTGTCTTCGTCATTCAACCAAGGCTCAAAATTGCAAGGGCTGTCACCAAAAGCCCTCGTTTTGCTTCTAGTAGGACATTAATAAAACCAATAATCTAATATTTACAACAACAACAAAAATTCTTTACTGCTGTCCTTTAAAATTTAATCCAATAAGATTATTTAATGAATGTTAAGATTTGTATTATGTTAATAATTATTTTTTAAAATTGTCTGGTTATATTTGTCAGTTTATACGCTGAGAATTTTCAAATTGGGATAAATAATTAAAACAAAAATATTTAATATTTGTAAAACATTACATATTTGAAAGGTTATGTTGTAATACCATTAGAAAGATTCTATTATATGTTGAGAATTGTTATTGATCAGTTTAGAAAAAAATTTTCATTTGAGTAATTATTTGTGTATGTTGCAAACTATATTTGTAATATAACATTGTAATCATATCTTTAATGACTTAAGTTATAAGTCCCAGTAACTTTAAGAATAGTATACATCAGTGTTGAAAATTATTTTCATATATGTAAATATTTGTGAATGACACTGATGATATTTTACAGAATAACATGATTATATTTAAAAAGCAGTGTTGTGAAACTAAGATTTTTGGACCTCTTTGCTACACTTTTTAATAGTTGACTATACAGCAATTCTATGCTTGACAAGAATTGTTTAATTTCATAAATGTAAATTAAAGGAACTTAAATTGTTTTTTAATTGACTGAGAAATTATACATTTTTTTTGTAACTTGTTTTAAGAGAATATTTGTTTATATTAAAGATATTAAGATTTTACTATTTTCAAAGAATTGTTAATCAAGTTTTCCTTCCATTATTTGGTGTATGGCAATAATAAAGTAAGAAATTATACACATGGAAAAAAATGTCTGCGTTTTTATTCCAGGTTATTAGTTAATGAATTGAAGTAAATTTCGGATGTTTTACAACAAGAGTGAGATATTTCAGAATATACTATTCTTAAAGAACATGGTTTTATAATTTAAACGCAAATTTAATGTTTATTTTGGAATCGAATGTTTGCAACCTAATCTGCATCCTTTCTGTTATGTCTCAAACCTTGTTCACATGTAATTGACTGTCTAGTGTTTTATCACTATTGTCTCATATTTTTAAGTCATCTATTTTAAATTCATATGACTTGGTGAGAGAGCCACAACTTAATTGAGTTGTCTCACAAAATTGGACTTCTATATAATATTTAAGATTTTCCCAAGATATTTCATATCTTATGTTTTTTTTAATGGTTTCAAAAAAAAATTGTTCCAAAAATTTAAATGCTTGGTGCAGTGTATTCAGATTTTATTCTATATGTCATGAACTTCAACATTTATTCGCATAGATTAAATAAAATAATTTCTTTTGTATTTGATACAAACACTAATTTATATGTAATTCATTAAATTTTAAAAACACTTTTAAACTTTCACCTAAAGATAAGGCTGAGCATATTATCCAACACTTTTATTTGATATGTGAAATATTTTTAACCGCAATCCAATCAATTTCATTCGTAAAAGTCCCAAGGTAAATATTATTCAACAGAATTTGTAACATAATACAGATTTAATATGAAAGGGCTTGATATTTGTATGATGTTTATTTACATTATTTAACCACTTAAATTAACTTTAAGAAGTAAATGAATGTTATTTTTAAAAATATGCTCGTGCCGAGATGAATTAAAAAGTAAAATCTAAGTTCTGGTGTTGATGGGTGGAAACAAGAATCACATTTGAACAAGACAGTATAACAGATTGCTAAGCTGTATTCAAGATTGGAAAATTCAAGTCTATTTCTCAAAGTTATGTTTTCTCCCCTCACTGTATCATTTCCATTAAGAATACAATTTTAAAAAGTAACGTTATATATATATATATTCTTAATCATATTGATTATCACTAATATAAGTTTATGTATGTGTCTGTTATTCACTTAGTAGGAATTTTAATTTCTGCACTTCATTTTATATTAAAGCATATAACTAAAAATTGTATTTGATTAAAAAAACATTACGATATATGAGGGGGAAAAATTTTTATGATGGAGGGGAGGGGGGAATATTATTGCTAGCAAATAATTATTAAATTTGAAATTGTATACAGAATTTACATATTCACATTTCTTTTCTTAAATATTGTTGACTCTTTTTTAAAACATTATAATCAACTTATGATTAAAATAATTTTGTTTGAAAAACAAATTTAAAAGAAACTAATACAAAATTACAATAGTTTAAATCGTAAATTATTATATAACTGTTACAGCTTAATTATGTATCTTGATTAAAAAAGAAAATAATTTAATCCAAATTTAAAAACATATTTTATTTTTTTAAACAGAATCCGACTGATAAATAAAGTGTTTGTACATGAAGGATACTGTAATTCAGAATAGCTTACTTACTGTTTAACTTTTTACATTTATTTTTCAGATGGTGTAGAATAATTACAATACTAGAATAAATATTGTGGCCTTAATTTTTAGCATGTTAGAATCAACCGAAGATCTTATGATACATAACAATATTTGTAAATAAAAAGTCTTCTAGTTTGAAGTGCAAAATAAGTTTAATCAAAACAAAAAGGCGAAAATAAATCAATAACCGATACAGCTTAAAAATGTATATTTTAAAAGCAGAAAATAATTTAAAACTTATAAGTATACAAATAAACGCCAGAAGTAAGTATAAAGAGGCTTAGCTTAGAGAACGCTATTTTAGCAACACAATTAAATCAAAATAATACAAAAGATACACAAATTATTTCATGCTTAATATATATATAATTGAATAATGTAGGAAATATGATATTAAATATATTAATCTAAATTTGATGTGATGCCTGTTCTTTCCTATGGGGTTTACTGTCTTTGGTAAACACGGGTGACGCGCCACCGTGATACCCTAGCGATCCTTCCCTATTTTCGACCCTCCTTCTTGTCAACTAATTTTTGACTTTTTTTTTTTTTTTCCGTCTTGCCCACAGAAAATTTTTTTTGGCGCATCATCGCCACATCTGGCTCTTGCGCCAATAACCTTTACATTCACTCACAAAATAAAGTTGATATACTGGGCGTGGCTATTAAACAACAAGACTGCCGCTGTAAAACCTTTTATTTGGAATTCATGCAATATTTACTTATTATCACCTTCAATATACACCCCTCTTCTATTCCTACAACGCTCCATGCCAATCTTCAATTGTTTGAAACTGCTGGAAGTCTGTCGGTTCTTTCAGAACGCGTGCCGTTTCTCTTTCGCAGCTGAAATGGACGCAAATCTTGTTTCTTTAAATGCAGATTTCACCTTAGGAAACAGATAGAAGGGGAATGTGGCAAGATCCAGAGAATAAGGCGGAGGGTCTAATACTGGGATGCTGTACTTGGCTAGAAACCTCTTGACAGACAGTGTGGAATGACTTGTCCTTTCACTATTCGGGTCGTATTTTCCTTTTTCTTTCACGGAGTTCAGCAAGAAAGTGAAGGTAGCAATGTAGGTTTAATAGTTCGACCTTCAGGAACCCAGAGAAGGTACAAAATCTCATGGATATCGAGAAAAAGATTGCTTTGAATTTTGATTTGCTCCTTTGAGCTTTTTTTTTTCTCGATGATGATGGGCTCTTCCAATGCATGGATTAGAGCTTTGTTTCAAGATCATAAGAAAAAAACTACAATTCGTCGCACGTTATTATCTTTTCCAGTACATTTGGGTCATTTTCAATATCATCCAAAGTGTCAATACAAACATTTTTGAGAGCTTCTTGTTATTCAAACGTGAGAATTTTAGACACCATTTTGGCACACACTTTTTGCATGTTAAAATTGCTGTACGGATTCTGTGTCCATTCCTATAGTCTCGGCAAACGCACGAACACTCAATCGAAGGTCAGATCGAACCAGATAACCGGTTTCTTCGATATTGTCAGCCGTTTATGACGTGGTAGGGCGACTCGAGGGGTGAATAATCTTCAACGTCTTCTCGGCCATCTTGAAAACGCTTAAACCACTCAGAAACACATGCATGTGAAAAACATTCATTACAATACACTTCTTTCTATAAGTTTCAGTAGCGGCTTTTCCAAGTTTCGTATGAAATTTCACAATTCGTTGCTCACTTATCTTTTTTCAGCGAAACTACGACAATAAAGAAACTCAAATTCGACTGAAGATTACGGCTATACAGATTTGCTTACAGAAACGAGAGGCACTGCATTCGAAAGAGAAGGCTTCACGCTAAACAGCTGGCGTTTGGCACATGCGTACTTCTGCTGTAGCAGCAACCACCCTTGTGGCAACCGAGTGTAAAAGAATAGTCCCAATGTAGTTTGGCGCGGTAGCCTAGTGTTCATGGATGCGGACCCAAAGTCCTCCCGTTAGCTTGGTGAAGAAGTGGGGGTGGGTGCCAGCTCAGGTGTCGTCCTCGCCACTTGACCAAGGTTCAAAATTACGAGGTCTGTCGTCAATAGCCCTCGCATTCCTTCTAGTTGGGCGTTAATAATGCCAAATCAAGCCCCATTGTAGCTCATGCATGTTGTAAGAGGCGACTCAAATGGGTACCTAGCGTCTGGAGGTATATCCGAGCACCCTGCCCATGGGGATTATATCAGGGGACCTCAAAGACTTGCCTTTTTTTTGGTAAGAACGGACATCATGACCCCGAGGCATTCTAGTGATATTTTTCTTTCCCATGGGGTTTACTAACTTTGGTAAACACGGGTGACGCGCTCCCGGGATACCCTAGTGATCCTTCTCTATTTTCGACCCTCCTACTTGTCAACCACAATAACAATCAGATAAAGACGAATGTCAGTCCGGTGGACTCTTTACTCAGTGTCATATGGAAGCCTTGATTTTTTTTTAACATTAAAACAAGCATATGAAATTGTGCTTAATACACAAATGAATTTTAAAAAAAACAAGAAAGAAAAGAGGATAGGAAAGGGAATGAATTATTCACAATGGGGATGTAATATTTAATAGATTTTAAAAAAAATTTACACATCGTAAGATAAAATTATGAAAAATATTTATATCATTTTTTTAACCCCTCAGTGCCTTCGATAGACTCTGTCTAATCTTCAGCAAGAGGAGATTATTATTTTATATGATTATTTTTTAAATTTTCTTTATTATTTTTACAATAGTAATAAACAAAATGTTATTTAAACTTTTTTTAAAGATGTGAGAGCCGAAGAAGGAAGGGAAAAGTTAAAATGGTTGTTGTTTGGCTGGGTAGACAGCAAACTAGTTGAAGAGAGGAGAGGCAGGGATGGCGACAGGATATTAAACAACTGATGAAAAGCTGAATAGATGATGATGTAGGTCTTGGAATGAGATAGTTGACTTAGAAAGAGGCTATTGAAGGAGTGATAAAGGAATTGATTAAAAGGGTCTGAATTGGAATGCAAAGTGTTATGGGGGGATTGGAAATAATTATTGCAAGATTGGTAGGGTAGGGCATGAGTTCCATTATTGTAAGCAAAAACTAGCTGGCCCCTTATTAGAGGGTTACTATAATATGTTAGTCTATCTAAATCTTCTAGAGAGACAGTTGATGTAATTAATACTTAGAGGATATTAAGATCTTGTGTATGACAGAATTTCTGACAAGCCAAGGTGAGTTGGTAATCATGCGGAGGATTTTATTTTGAAGGACCTGTATTTTTTTTAATTGGGGAAGATGCGGCATGGCCCCAAGTATGTGAAGCATAAAGAAGGATAGGGCGAATTACTTGTTGATAGAGAACTTTGTTAGCAAGAGTTAGTACTAAATTTCTGCCAATTAAAGGTATACAGTTATGGATTTTGGCCCAGCATTTGTCAATTATTGATTGGATATGAAGTTTGAAGGTGAGTTTGGAGTCCAGGATAACTCCTAAGTATTTGACCTCAGAGTCCCAAGAGATTTGATCATTAAAAAATTTGAGTTTTTTTATTAGGAGGAGGGGGCGTGACCTTTTCTAAAAATGAGAGCTTTAGTTTCATTAGTGTTTACAGCAATCCCCCAGAGTGTCATCCAATCCTCTATTTGTTTTAGATGATTCTGTAATTTAACTATTACGTTAATTGAACTATTTCCCTGGGTGAGGATTGCTGCGTCGTCTGCGAATAAATAGAGGCTATTGTAAGGACTCTGAGGGAAGTCATATGTAAATAAATTGTAGCAAATTGGAGAAATTACAGACCCTTGAGGTTGACCGGCTTTTATATAGCATATTGTAGAGAGAATATTATTAAGCTTAACTTGGAATGATATATCTTTAAGGTAGATATTTAAGATAACTATTATGTAGGAAGGGAAATTTAATTTAATTAGTTTGAAGATCAATTCATCGTGCCAGAGGCGGTCGAAAGCTTTTTGTATGTCGAGGAAGAAGCCCCCAGAGACTTGTTTGGAATTAAATCCTTCAGAAATGGCATTCACATCCCGTAGAAGTTGGTGGACAGTGCTGTGGTTCGTACAGTTTGTGAATCTAGAAGAATAATATTAGTAGA
Organism: Nephila pilipes; assembly: GCA_019974015.1. Lineage (NCBI taxonomy): Eukaryota > Metazoa > Arthropoda > Arachnida > Araneae > Nephilidae > Nephila > Nephila pilipes. Next base: position 61,838 of record BMAW01064974.1, on the reverse strand, counting down.
AACATCAGTCAGTATTCTGATTAGCAGGATTCTTTCAAAGATTTTTGAAATAGAATTTAGTAGACTGACAGGTCGATAGTTGGATGGAAAGGAATGGTTTTGGACGGGTTTGAGGAAGAGAATAATAGTTGCATGTTCCCATTTTTGTGGAAAATGCGCATACATGAGGCATTTGTTAAAAATTTTTGTGAGATGAGTGAGTGCGTTTTCTTTTTGTTTAACTTTTTAACTATGGTAGCTATTTCAGAGAGGGAGGGAGGAGAAATTGAAGTTGATATGGGCTTCAAGATAATTTTTAACTATTGATTCTGTTTTTTCAATATGATCATCATCATATGAAGTTGGATTTTCCTGGAATGAGAATTCAAGATTATGGGCAAGCAGATCAGCTTTTTCTTTATCAGAAGACCATTATTGCCTATTAGTGGGGGGATATTGTTGTATTTATTAGAAAATTTTTTGTTCATATTAAAAAGGGAGTTATCTTCGGTATGAAGCTGTCGGAGTAGGTTTTCCCATTTTTTTGTTTTTAAAGGTAGTGATTTCATTTTTAATTTGTTTTTTGAGGTTATTAATTATGGGTTTCTAAGGAGGGTATCTGGTGTTTTGCCATTGTTTTCTGTACCTATTTTTCTCTTTAATTAGGTTTCTGATATGAAAGGGGGGAATGTAAGATAGGGGTTTTGGATGGATCTGATATTACTCGCACGGTTAATTGCATTTTTGATATTAGTAGTAAACGATGTAATTGAATGGTCTAGATCAGAGGTGTTATTAATAATGGGGGTACCTTTTGTGATATTGTATAGAATTTCTTGATATAGTGGAACCAATTAGTAGTTGTGAGAGTGCGAAGGGGGATAGGGAGAATTTTATTGAAAGAGAAGTCCATTAGAATAGGGTTATGGTCGCTACGTAGTTCATTAACACTTTCGATATTGTAGAATGGAATGTTTTTCAGGATAGAAAAATCTATTATAGAGTAAGTATTGCTATTGTTAAGAAAGTGAGTCGGGAGCAGCTATTTGGAGGTTATTAGAGTTGCACATAGCATGAATAATTTTACCTGATCTGTTTGCTCTGCCTCTGTTCCAGGTCGGATGTTTTGCATTTAAGTCGCCTATTAAGATTCCGGTGGGGTTGTCTGAGAGGATATTGATTAATTCATTATGGTTGATGAGATTACGGGGGGTGGATGGTAAATAGTAGAGACTGTGAAGTATTGGTTGTGTTTGGTATTGATATGGATGGTGGTATTTTCAGAGGAGGGGGTATTTTTGATAACCATATGAGGATGAATTCTATTTTGAATTAAGATTGCAGTGCCTCCGCCTCGATGGTTTGATCTGTCAGAACGGTATATATTATAATTTGGAATTTTAAATTTTTCGGAGGGTTTGAGGTGAGTTTCCCGGACTCCTAGGATGTCTGAGTTGTAATCATCCATGAAATTTTGGAGTTCTCCTATCTTTGATTTAATGACATTTGCATTCCAGCTTGCAATCAGGAGGGATGGGGGTAGTTTATTTAGCGTATTAAATTTTAGAACCAGATGGACATCATATTGCAAATGACTTGGAATGACTTTTCAATTTTTGAACATAAATCAAGTTTATTATCAGCGAATATTTGTCCTATTAATTTAAATTGTTGGTAAGTTTCCATTATTTTATCAAACATAAAATTTTCGAAATTTTTTTTTAATTTCATTAACGAAGGGTAGACTTGAAGGTTGGCTGTCATTAAAGGGTGTGGTGCTTTGGTCGCTTTGGCTATTGTAGTTTCTGGCATATCTCAGAAGTTTGTGGATGGTGGGGGAGAGGGTTTGAAATTCATAGGATTTTTGGGACAACCAAAGTAATTTGCTGTATGATCTTCACAGCAGATATAGCATTTGGGGGAGGGGCTTTCAAGAGTTTTGGTGCAGCTATGAGTTCGATGATTATCTCCACATTTCAAACATTTAAATTCCCCAGTGCAGAATGTAGAGTGGTGAAAATAACTTTGACAGCAATAGCATTGATTGGGTGTTTTTCTTTTACGGAGATGTTCAGTTTTAACTGAAAGGTATCCAATATTATTGATTTCGAAATTTTTTGTTGTTGTTTTCTGTTTTTGGAAGTGTAACTAAAAATAGGGGAGTGGCTGGTTATTTTTTTTTTTTTTTTTTTGGATTTTAAGTTATTGCATTCGTTGACTATCAGATTATATTCAGCTAATTCTTGAATTATTTCTGCGTGCGAATAATTAATTGGGTGGCCTTTAATTACACATTTACGAATTATCTCACTATCAAATGCGTGAGCTTCTAAATTTCTCTCTTGAACATGATTTTGGATTGTTCTGAATGCTTCAACTGTTGGGGGGGGGGAGATTTTTAAATTATTTCTTTCATGGTCGCCTTTGAGCTCGCATTTTGTCAATTTCATCATATTTTCAAGAGTTGCTCTTGAATCTTCAATATTAGCTAATATGATTGGGGGAAGGGTTTTTTTTTTTTAGCTTCCTCTTTCAATACATCGGGGAAATCTAAGTCGTATTCATTATTAATATTAATTTTTTTTTATTTTTAGTTTTGTCACTACTTACTGCTTGAGAATTGATAGCGTCCGTATCAGAGATGAAATCATCATTGCTCTCGATGTCTGGATCTTCATCGGAGAGCTCAGAATATTTGTTATTTAATGGAGGGTTAAATTCCTGTTTTTTTTTTAAAAAAAATTTGAGATCGTATCAGTAATTCTTTAGGGAGAGTTTAAATTTCTTTTGCTTGTTTAAAACCTTTTTCTGAATTTCACTTGGTGTGAGTGTGTGTCATCAAATTTTCGATCGTTAATTTAACCAACTTCCCATCGAGCTAGAGCTTTAAAATTTTGGGAATCGTTCGTACTTGCCTAACAATGCAATATTTATACGTTTGCGACAAGTTTTAACTAATATTTTAATAAGTCAAAATATTCTTTCCTCTCGGCGCTTTTAGGATTGAGGAAAAAATCTCTTTCCCCCTCTGGGAACACCAGGCACTCCCCACGCCGCATGAGGTATCGTAAACCTTTTGTACTCACAAAGGGGAGATACTATCTCCCCTTTACTATCTCCGAGATAGTAAGGGTTGCTGACTTTTAGTCAGTAATCATTCGCAAGAGAGAAAGATTTGGCGCCGTGTCTTATCACAATAATTTTTTTCTGAATTCTGGTGCCCATTTTCTTTAATAGAATGACTTACAAACTTTCAAATGCATGTTTTGATTTTATGAGTATTATGAATTTTTTAAAACTCTCACAAATGTCTCTTTTTGAGTAAATTTTAAAATTAAAAATAACTAACAGTTTTAACTAATATTTCAATAATTTTCTCTAATAAACTTTGCCACCATATAAAAACGTTGTTTTTAAAAACGTTGGTTTTTATATCGAATTTTTACTTCATAAACACACATTAAGTTTTACTAAGCTAAGTAAGTAAGTCAGTTGTGTGGAATAAACCTGCACTTAAGCGGTTGTATTCTTTTTTTTTGTGTGTGTGTGTGCAATGACGTTACAGTTTTTTTCGTCATTTACTCATAAATGACGTGTTAAGAGAACACGTGCAAAGAAGCAATAAACAAAAGCTAAGATGAAACATAGATTTCTTATGTTAAAATCGTTGAGTGAAACTAGACGGTCTGCAAAGACAAATGTTCTCAGAGCCTAAGTTATAAGTCGTAAAGAAATCTAGAACACACTTAAAGATATAATTGAAGACAATTCTCAGACTCCTGACACGCGAGTCACAGCTGAAGGATTCTGCAAAACACGTTTTCGGACTACTTTGTTATTGGTGATTTGGGACGAAATCTTACAAAAGGCGGACAAAACCATTGAGATAGCACAGAAGAAGGATCTCCTCTGCACTACTAAGGAGTTATCTTTGTTTTCGATCAGAAAAAAGATCCGAGATGATTACGAAGCATTACAGTTAGCTAATGTGCCTAAGCTCAGCTATGAAAAAAAAAAAAAAGTGGTTTTTTTTTTAGATGAGAAAAAAGACCCGGATTTTGAGAGAATGACTCCAAGAGAGAGATTTCGAGCTGGAGTTTTCTTACCGGTTATCGACAATCTTTTAACACAATTAAACGGAAGAAGTGGTTGCTACGCAGCTCTCAACAAAAGATTCCAGATATTCAGAAATCTTCGTGAAAAGAAGCAAGAAGATACGACAAAACAGGTGAAAAATTTGGCTCAAAGTTACCTCTAAGACATCTATGAAGAACAATTTGTACAAGAGTGTCAACATTTCAAAATGTGTATGAAGGTGAAAAAAATAACAACAAGAGGAATCTCTTCCTACATCAAGAAAAACAAGTTGGAAAGTACCTTCCCAAATTTAGAAGTCGCAATGAGAATTTATTTGACTCTTCCTGTGACAAACTGTACAGCAGAGAAAAGATTTCTTGCCCTAAAGACAGTAAAGACTGAAATGAGATCTGCTAGGGAAAATGAAAAGCTTAACATTTTGATGATGCTATGCACTCAAAATGATATTACAGAGGAAATTGATTACAATGATGTCATGAATGATTTTGTAATGATCAAAACTCGAAGAAAACCTTTGTTGTACAAGTACAGTGACTCAACAAAGTATAAAAATGTCTAAAATTAAAAGACGGTAAAGCGATAAAAGATGATAATTAAAATGAATTCCCTATACTGTAATTGCAAACGATTTACTGTACTAATTTACAAAAAGGTGGATGGGTAGTCCGTGATACCGTAAGGTAAGAAATGAATAAGAGTAAAGAACTGAAGGAGGAGGGGCTCTGGAAATGGGGGGGAGAGAGGCGTACCGATTTGAAGTGTCTAGGACGCCCAGGAGATTAAAAACGGCCCTGGCTATGAGGAAGGGTCGCCAAGGTGGATGAGTGCGTAGAAGACTATTCCAAATGAAAATAAGGATATTTAATATTGCTTTAAGACAGAGACATATGACTCTGCATTGTATGTATTCATATTTGGCGTCAGTTGTATCTTTATCGCCTGAGAAATGGTAAAGTACCACAAATTTTTCCCAAAAAAATATGTGTCTTTCCCTTTAAAACTTCTCGAGACCCCTTTTCCTCACCCCATTCATATATTCGATTCCCCCCCCCCATTCATAAATGTTTCCCCCTCCTCAATACCTCACTTTTTCCCCCATTGCCACCTCTGGTCTCAGAGTCAATGCGAACTAAATTAATTCGAAATTTGGTAGAAATTTGGTTAATTTTCTTCCTAACTCTCAGATTGGTAAACATATTTAAGATTTATTTTAAAATTCTCACTACTTAATGCTGTCAAAAAAGGATGCAATCATAAAAAAATTTTTAAGTAGAAAAAAAAAAAAGATCAATGTCATTATGAGTTAGGATAGTTAGAACAGACTATCTCACAATACTATATACTTTCACCCCACTGTGTCTATACTTCTACCATAATGGGTTCTTAAAATTCAGAAATATAAAAACTTATAGTTTTTTACATTCTTGTTCTAAATTGAAAAATTAATCAGGATTAAAACATTGATGCAAAATGTGATACACATTATGCAAAATAATAATAATAATAACAACAATTTGACATTAAATATAAATTAACAAAAACCCAATTTTTGCTTTTATTATTACATGATTATTATACATGACAATTTCTAAAAAACAAATTGCTTCTTAAGTAATGAATACTTAATTTCAATTGAAAAAGATAGTAAAATTTCCAAGTTCACTGAAGATCAAACAATAAAATTGTACATGATTTTGTTAAAATGTTATACTTTCTTATTTTCAGCTTAAAATGGTGGTATTTACAAATCAACATTTATTCATTTTCATTATATATATATATATATAATTTATGTTTTTTAAACATATCATGTTTCTAATGAATATTACATACAAACATTTAATATAATTTAAACCTTTCGGATAATTTAATCAATTCTTAATCGAATAAGATATTGTTCAGATGGCAAGTTCTTACTCTTTTGATGAACAAAATAATCTCTCTCTCTTTTTTTTTTGTTAGACTGGATGAAATGAAAACTTTTGGATTTCATCAACAAGACTATTTTTTTAATTATTTAGAAAATAGCTAATAGTTCATAAATAGCTAAATATGGTAATGTATCAAAAACTGATATTTCTATACTTTGTAGGAATAAGTGCTGCCATTCCAGAGTAGTACTATTTATCTGGTCTGATTCGTTCCTATTTCCTACATCGACTTCTCCAACGCAAACGATAAAACATTAAAGTAGACAACAATTTATTAAAGCTAATAGTAATATTCTTCTTATACCTTAAAATTAAAGCAAATGATAAAATATTAAATCAAGCATATCTTAGGAGAAATGTAACTGTCATTGCTATAAAATGAAAAATAAATCTTTTCTCATTAATTTGTAATTAGCATCAGAATGAAGACAGTCCAAAAAATTTAGAATTAAGTAAAAAAAAGCTTTGTTGGTAGGCTAATAAATTAGTAAATGCAATTTATTGAAATCTAACTGCCTTTTCCGAGCCACTTTTAATTTACGCAGTTGGATAAATATGTGCCACTGTATCTATGACTGTTACATGAGTAGCACGTGGGAAATATTGTAGTCGGTAAAGTTTGCTGTTAATTTGTATAATTTTTAACGTTTAAAGATGCCTAAAAAGTCTAAAAAGCAAAGTAAAAGAATGACGTGCAGCAAAAGGTTCAAAATTAAAAAAAAAGTTGCCGAACACAATAGAAAAAAAAGAAAAGAAGCTAAAAAAATGGATCACAAGAAAAAAGCTCACAAAGATCTAGGAGTTCCTAATAGTTTTCCTTTCAAGGAAGATATTTTACTGGAAGCCGAAAAAAGGAAGCAAATTGCTTTGGATTTGAAAGAAGCTCAAAAAGCAAGTAGATTGAAATTGCAGATGGAAAATAGAGGCCTCGACCAACTCGTTAACAATGCGAATCGTATGGATGCAGAATTTGAAAAAACACGTGTCACCAGGGAATCCCAACCAAAAGAGAATGCTGTTAATGGCAAGACTTATGTCAAAGAACTCAAAAGCGTGATTGAAAACAGTGATGTAATTCTAGAAGTGCTCGATGCTCGCGATCCATTGGGAAGTAGAAGTCCACAAATCGAAGAACTGGTAATTAATTCAGGTAAAAAATTGGTACTTGTGTTAAACAAGATTGATTTAATTCCAAGGAAGAATTTGAATGAGTGGTTGACTTATCTTCGTAAATCATTACCTACAGTAGCCTTTAAAGCATCTACTCAATCCCAAAATACCAACCTTTCTCGGTCCAAAATACCTGCCATTAAACTGAATGAAAACTTTCAGTCCTCGAGTCCTTGTTTTGGAGCATCATTTTTAATGAAAGTTCTTGGTAACTATTGTAGAAATCAAAATATTCAGACATTTATCAAAGTTGGTGTGGTAGGTTTTCCAAATGTTGGAAAAAGTAGTGTTATAAATAGTTTAAAACGATCACGCTCATGTAATGTTGGAGCTACTCCTGGTTTGACCAAAACAGTGCAAGAAGTTTCTCTTGACAAGCATATTAAGATCCTTGACAGTCCAGGAGTTGTACTGGCTAAAAGTGATTCTGCTGATCTTGCTCTAAGAAATGTTCTGAAAGTTGAAAAACTCAAAGATGTCATTACCCCTGCTGAAGCTATTTTGAAACGAGCTGACCATGTGCAACTTTGCTTGCATTATACAATTCCAGAGTTTTCTTCTTCAGAAGAATTGTTCTGTAATTTAGCGAAACGAATGGGTAGGTATAAGAAAGGAGGCATTCCTAACATGGAGGAAGGTGCCAAACGCTTGATAAACGACTGGAACAAGGGTATTATAAAATATTATACCCATCCACCTGAAGAACATCAACAATCTACATATATAAGTGCTGCTATTGTTTCTGATTTTGCAAAAGCTTTTGACATATCTGCTATGGAAGAAAACATGGAACTTGACAAGGCACCAGAACTTTTTCCTGGTCAAGGTGTTCTTGCCGAATCAGCAGGAACGGCCCAAATCGATATATCCGAGGTTGCTGAAGAAGATACCATGGAGACTGATTGTGCCGATTCTGAACGGAAGATTACTGTAAACTTTGATTCAAAAAAAGGAAACAAAGATTCTGATTTGGAACCTAAATATTTACTTGATGAGCATCAACAAAATAAAGTGGTGAAGAAAAATTATAAGAAGATGAAAAAGAACAAAAAGAGATTGAAGAAAGCAGCATTGAAATTATCGGAATCATTGGAAGGGGCTTTGACGATTTAAATTTTAATGAATTATTTCAATATTAAATTCTAATTGATGAATTATATCAATTTCTCCATTTAGTTGCACATTAAGTTATGATTGTTGATTTAATTGTTACCTTAAAAATGTTATATTTTTCTTTTTGTTTCTATTTAAAATGTCTGACTTGATGTTATAAATTTTTATGGTTGAATATGTTGATTAATTTGTCAGGAATGATCTAATTTTATTTTGTGGGTGTTTGTATGGAATTTTTTGTACTACCCTTTCAAAGCATATACTGAGGATGAATTGCCCAGAAAGCCAGAAATATCACCGACTTAGACTTCACAAGTTTGATAGTGATCTTGATGTAATCATAATTTTTAGAAAGGGAGGGGGACTGTAATCACGAAAGTACCAAGTTTTCTTATTTGATGTAATATTTGTGGAACAGTTCCATCAAGTAACTTATTTGACGTAACAGATTTGAAACTGTTTATACACTACATTCTATTTTATTAACAAGCTTAAACTATTTTCAAAAATTTATTTTTTGTAGTCTTGAGTAAAATAATTAGATCGAAACATATTTAAAGCAAAATACTCTCATAAAAAATCACTTATGTGTTCATCTGTTTGTAACAGTAATTTATGTATATAATAGTTATGTATGAAATATATTACTATTACAAGTGCTATGCTTAAAATTTCTTTTGAGTTAAAGCTAATTTTTTTTTTTGATATCTCATAAAAATGAATGATATACATAAATGTTTTAATGAAGTGCATTATATATTTTATATTCACTAGCAAAATTTTAAAAGATGAACTTATGATGAATATTTATGCATGTGTTATTACATGTAAGCTCCAGTTTAATCCAGGGGTAAATTGAAAAAAAAAAAAAAAAAAAACTTGCATGAGTTTAATTTTTACTGTAGGGAAATGTTCAGCTTGTATTGCAATTCTTTTGGATAAATTTTAAGAAGGTCTTACTTTTAATTTATTCACAGATCTTTTGGATATATGTCTAAAGGATTATATTTTCTATATTTAGTCATAAAAATCGATCGTAAAATTGGTGTTTGGCAGCATCAAATCCAGTCTGTATCAAGGTTTCTTGTCTAAAAACAGTAAAAATATTTGTTTCTCAAAAATAACTCTTCAGCTTTTAAAGGTTCAATGTTTAAGTATTATTTTTTCTACTAAACAGGAATGACTAGGGAAAAAAATTAAAACTTTTTAATAAGTTTAAGTAATCATAAACTTTTTTTCTCACAACTGTTAAATTAAAAATGTTTGTTTCAATCTGTTTTGAAAGTGAAAAATGTGAAAGTTCTAAATTTAAGGAAATTTTAAATTTTGGTAATTGCATTTCTTTACTTGAAAAGGAAAAATATATCCGTACTTTTCCCGCTAAAGGGGGCCGTAAAAACATCGCCAAATTGAGTTGTGGAAATTCACCTCTCTCAAGTGATATTGCTCCCATTTGTCGGGAACAAATTAACCATCGCCAATGGCATCCTTTAACGGAAAAGAACCAATGTATCTAAATAATTGGTATATTTTAATATTTTTCTTTATCTTGAAAATATCCCATTAAAAAATATCTCCAATAAATTTTGTCAACTGATGATGTATGTGACAGTTAAAGTTGAAATTTATTTGCAACAAACAAGCTTCGAAATATCTATTTACTGGGAGAAAAAAAACATTCAATAGTCATTAATATTTTTCAACTGTTCCTTTTTTTTTAAAAAAACACTATACTAAAAGAATTCTTCAACTTTTGTGAAGTCAAAAATAGAGTGAATGCTATTCTCTTTTGTATTGTTATGCTGCTTATGTAACAGTTTTAACATTTGACTCAAAATTCTTTGAAAATTTTAATCATAATGTTTAAATCTTCCAAGTTAAAACAAAATAAAGATATAGGTTTAGCTGTGATAACACATTTGTAAATCTCGAATTGGCTTTTCTCTCTTTACAAATAGGGAGTCTACAAATTATTTCATCTAATATTTAAATACAAGTAATGTACAAAGAGAATTTAGTCATTTTTTCAAAAAAAATCTCAACTTTCATTTTAAATATTTATTTTATCTTAAATGTAATGTTTTTTTTTTCGTAATTTTATATAACTCATTAGTTGAGAGATGCATGTTATCTTACAACTAATTACCAAAAATTAAGAATTATAAGTGAAAACTGAGGTTAGAAAACCTCTTCCCAGTGGTATGATAAATTCACCTCATAAATTATAAGATAAAGATGTTTTAAATGATCTAAAAAAATAATCAATTCAAATTTTTTTTAGTTCATATTGTTAACAGTTTTTAAAAAGTAAAATACTTGTAAAAAATGAAATGATGGATGAATGTTATATTTGCTGAGCTCTTCCTATGTAACGAAAAAAAAGCAATAAAATTATTTATTGAAGTAGTTGCTGTTAGAATTTTTTACGAAATTATTACATATTTAAGATTTTGGAGCAGCTTTAGTATTGTCCACCTGCCAAATTTGACACCTTTTTTTTTGGCGCCAAGTACCATGTTTTAAAAAAGGGTTTCCTCAAAATTTCTACAAAATTCCATTTTCAAAAAGTACAAATTGCACATTTATAGATATTTTTAAGGGTACTATGACATGTGAAGGTGAAAATAAAATGCTGAATTTTAGATTCTTTCTTTTTGTGACATTTATGTTTTGAAAATTATCCGCACAACGTAAATTTTTTTTGTGTACCTAATAATGGCATTTCAATCACTTTATTGAACTATAAAAGAATTTTTTTAGTCATAAAAGTTCTTTCCTTTCAAGTTGAATATGGGACATGATTTTTCAGATATATTTGCATTTAGGTGCTATTTTTAAATATAAGTATACCTACTAAATATTTTCTTTGAAACAATTATAGAACTTCGTAATTTTGGAAATTTATTTTATTTCCTTTTTCTCATATAAACTATTTCGTAAAACTTGGGTATTGCTTAGAGCACCATCTAATGGGGTATGGTATGAGTTGATACAAATTATTTACCACCAGAAAAATGTGGGTGGGCAATACTAAAGGCCAGCCAAGATTTTTATTGTAGTGAAATTTAATAGTATTTAATGAAATATTTGTAAACAAAACAAGATTACTTATTTTAAAACTGAGCTATTTCATATATTGTGAGCTGAATTAATTTACTACATCAAGAAAAATATGTAAATTTTTTCATTTATGGATAAATGGACAGAACTATGGTTAGCATGTTAAATTTTATTGATAGATAAATTTTCTTAAAACTTAATAAATTTTCATATGTTTGAATCATCTATCAATTTTCTTTTTTGTAATTGAGCTAAAGTTTTGTTTTATGAAAAATAGAACTACTAATTTTATATATACATGTATGAAGTAAAAAAAATACCTATTAAAGTTGATAATGCAAATTAAATGTAATATATATAAAGTAATTAATGTAAAATAAAACACTGTTGTCAATCAGAAAAGACACAATTTTGATGGATGCAAAAGCATGGTTTACAAAAACTTATTTTTTACTTACAAAACATGAAAATATATCCAATAGTTCTTTATCAAACAGTTGGCACAAATATGTAACAAAAAGCATCCCAAGTGCTCATTTTAAAACATATAACAGACAGGATGGGATTATCGACCTCAAATGAACTGGGCTAGAACTTAATGGTTTCTTTTATTTATGTAACACAAATTTAGTTACAAGTTATATTTGAAAAACTATTAGGATCTATCAAAATATTGATAATTTAATTTGCAACATTTTATTATCTGATTAAATTTTACCAAAATTGCTTGAGTAATTTTTACTGTAGGATTGCTTGTATTTCAATTTATATTGACAAAATTATTCTTTGTGCTTTTTTTAAAAAAAGGCATGTTTTGAGTGCAATAGTGACTAAAAAATGTTAAACACATGCATATATATAGTTAGTAACAAGTGGAATAAGGGTAGAATTTTAACATGAAATGGCATTTGGTAACCAAAATTTTATTATTAATTGTTTGTAAGGCTTGTTTATTTCATTGAATTAGATTCAAGCAGATTTGTACATGCATGTATTTTAAACCAAACTTAGTGTTGTGCCTTTCTGACTGTTTTTATGTAATGTAATGTCATAATACTACATATAACATGCATGTACAAAATTACAATAATGTATTAGAAATCTAATACATTATTTAAAATGCTTAAATATTTATTTGCAATATAATTGTGATACCTAGAATAAGATACTTATCAAAGGAACTTCTAAAAAATGATAGATTGGTTTTAACATATGATTTACCATTAATTTAGCCATAGAAGAGTGGTGAAAATGTCATTTATTATGTTAGGAGTATATGTGTGTAAATTATATTTATTTGGTGTTGTAAATTAAAGTATTGGTATTCAGCAATGCGAAATATAAAAGTTTTGTTTCAATTTTCCGTCAAAAGGTTTTTTTTAATTAAGGATTTTTAAGAGTTTCCCTTGTTTTTTACACTAATTTTGAAATAAAGCTACTGAATGGTTCATCAATCATGTGCTATAATTTTTAATTGTGTCAATAAGAAAAGCATAATATCTGTTCTTATTCAATTCTTGTATTCTTTAATGTTCAAATTGTGTAATTTCTTTAAAATCCAATAACTTTTCTATATTGTTTTTTAATTTCAACTTAAATGAATTCAAGAACTAAAGTTAAAAAAATATCATTGCAATAGTTTGTAAAGTATTCTTGTTTGAATATTGTGTGTATTCAAACTCTATACAAATTACTCACTAGTCATTGCAGTCCAGAAATCGAGAAACTGATGTTTTAATACCCTGTTTTTTAACATTTTTGGGTTATTTATATATCAGAAAGGTAAAAATAGCCATTTTTTAAAGAGCAGGGTCTCCAACAAAACATGTACATGATGTGCAAATAAAAATGCAAGTATTCTCTGGGACAATGGTGGCATCTTAAAATTACGACTTGCACCTTTTGGTAGCTGAAAAAGGTATGAAATTTATGTAAAAATAATATATTCTTTTTGCTATCATGAGTTATAATTATTCATCATAAATATCCTTCTTCCAAGATGTATTAATATAAATTTTGATCTTAATATCCTATAAAAGATGTGTGTTATTAAAGGTATAATATTTTAGTAAATTATTTGAGTCTTTTTTTTTAAATTTTTTCTACATTTAGGATGTGATAATGGATGATATATATTTTTCAAGCCTACCTGCTTTTAAAAATTTATGTCAATTACGTGAAAGGTGCTCTCGTTAACCTGCTTGCATTTGACCTTTTTAGTTTAATCTACTACATATTATGTCAATTGACTGTTTGTCTCTTAGTTTTTTTTTTTTTTTTTACTCTTGGTGAGAACATCTTCACAATTTTGTAGAAAGAAAATCTTGGTCATTCATTTCAACAACTGTTTAAGTGTTTTTCTTTTACATTTTTTTGAATTAAACGACACCAGTCACTTGTTTTTGTTTTTTTTCAGGAATTTCTATAACTGCATATTCAGCATCATTGGGCAAATAATTGAGCACACAATAAAAATTTTCAACAAAGCATTTTTCAATGTTACCTATATTTATTGAAAGAATAATTTAGTTTTTATTTCAAATTTTTAGTAAAAGAGATTGGCAAAAAGTGAATTTACTCACAATGGCTCCCAAAATTATTTTACAAGGCATTACGAAACTTTAAAAGGTAGAAATTTATGACTCAGAAAAAATGAAGCAACACAAGCAAATCCTTTACTTAACTAAAAATATTTATTTCATTAAAATTTACAAAAATCCAAAAAAACCAAAAAATGGTCTCAATTGCATTGGTTTCTTAGCAACTCATATATTTTAAAGAAATATTGAGGGAAGTTGACTTTTTATGTTACTTGACTTTATAGGCTTAATTTTCACTCAAAAATATAGTTATTTAATCATAATTTTTTTTTTTTTTTTTTTTTGGGGGGGGGAGGCAATAGAAAATGAAAAATTTATATCATCATAAAATATGACATGGAAGAATGTTAAACAGAATACTCCCTATATGAATCAACAGTACACAAAAAGGGAACTGGAATCCTCCATCAATTATAATGTTTCTTAAATTCATTGTATTCATCAATAATTAAAGTATGAAACTAAACTCTTGCAACATAGAAAAATTCAGTGATATAATATAGTCGAAATAATACTATTAGATCATTCCTTTAAATATATATAAAATAAAATTATCAGAATTTAATTATTTGCTTTTGCTAATCAGTTATTCATTGTTATTCCCGAAAATGTTTCTTTACAACAACAGAAATTTAAAAATTACATAGCAAAATGTAACTTTTTCTAAACACTACTTGGAAAAGAGAAATATCATAAATGAATAAAATAAATTCATTCTAAAAAAGAAGTCCTTAAGCTCTTTTTTTATGCTATGGACTTTTTTTTGTAAAGAAGTGAGAAACAAAAATTCCTAAGATAAATATTTTAAAAATATTCATAAAGTAAAATTACATGCATGAGTGGAAACCAATTATATAATAAATTATACGTGTGCTCACATTAAACTATGCAAAAAATATATTTCTTGTAAAAGTAAAATTCCATTTATTATTAACTAATGTGAATATTGATTTATTTTAAATAAAAATATTAAATTGTTGGTGTAATATTGAATACACAACACACAAACAAATTTAATTAACATGAAATTTAACAGCAGTTATTGGTAAAAGTAAATGTATGATTTGAAACCATAATTACTCATCCAAGTTTATATTCCTAATTTAAGAGAAATATGAAGTGCATTTGATCATTGATAATGTAATTGCTTTCCTTATTTCTTAGAAAATAAATTAATATTTTAGCCATTTTTATGAAAGATTTCTTTTTAAATAAGAGCAAAATCCATCTGACAGAAATAATTTGAAATGCTGTTATCACAACTGACCATGTTATAAATTTGTGTGTGTGTGTGATTTGTGCTTCAAATATAATTTTTATTTAGTTCACAAATAGAATAAAGGAAATAATTGGCATAATTTTACACAATTAATATTCATTGTGTAAGAGTCATGTCCAAATTCAAATAACATCAAAAAAATTTTAAATCAGAATTTGAGTTTTATTTTACCTAAATGTTATAAACACATTAAAAACAGTGAATGATATATTTTTTATTTCAAAAAAAAAAAAAAAAACACACACATGAACACATAACAGTAATAACTAAAATCAATTCTCTAACAGTAAAGTCACATAGTACATTCATTAAAAGATATCACACAAAAAACTACATGACAAAATTTAGATAAAAAAAAAAAATGAAGCTATACAAATATGAGAAAAAAAATAGTATCAATACTAGTTTCATTTACATACACATTGAACTTAAATTAACAAAGAAATTACATCCTCGTATACGATTATATCGATGCTAATATTGAAAAAAAAAAGAAGTATTTTTATGTATGTGCAATATTTTGATTTGGGCTTCTTTTTTAAAAATTCATGGCCAATTATGATTTTCACATTAAAATTTCATTTATCATACATACTACCATACATATCATCAGGCATACTTATAAAGATTCTAGATTTCAAAACACCACATGCCCTCAAAAATTAAATAGTAATATGCAATTCTAATCTTTCAGGAAATTAAATTTTCAATACTAAGAAATGAATTTCCATATTTGTAACAGAAAACTCTGAAACTAAGTGTATATTTTTACTTCATTTATGGAAAGGAGAATTGAGAAATTTAAACATAAAATACAAACGATGTTATTTTATAATAAAATACAATGCTATTTTTATAAGATCTCTGACGAAAAAATAATTACACCTAATAAATATAAAACAAAATAATTTCTTTTAAATTCATCCTTTGGCATAATCAAGAAACTGATAAAAACTACAATATTGTAACTAACAATCTGTAAAGTATTAAATAAGAATGACAGAATATTAAATGTAATGCTTTAATATTCCTTCATATATATTCCGTCAAAACTGAGTGTCTGGCAAAAACATCGTACGGTTTTTTCCTATAATGTTAGGCATTATTATTATTTACACACACAAAATATATACTCAACTTTAAAGGGCAAGGCACTAAAAGCAGTTATGCAAAATAAGGCAATAAGATTTTGATACTGATTATGTTGTCTTTGATGCAATATTACATCATTATTGCTCAGATGTAAGGCAATGGCATGTATTTCTGGTACCTAAGTTTTTTTTTTTTTATTATTGCTTTGTGATCACCACTAAGAAATCTAATGCATTAAATAAGTTTATTTACAAAATCCTACTTTATTTTCAATTTCTTAACACTATGAAAAGGCAAAAGTGATTCAGTTTGTTTTGTGTTACATTGCATAGATGTGGAATTCAAATTGGAAAGGCAGTACATTATTATAGAGGTCTAGATAAACGTTGCATGCGTTGTATATGAGCTTCATACAAAACTCCATTCATATGATAGTAGTATGGATTTTGAACAGCATTAAGCTCTGGATTGTAGTTACAAGATGCATTTGGATCCTTTGTTCGTACATTATGTCTATGCAAATCCGGCATGTATAAATTTCCATTTAGAATTTCTCTTGGGGTTTGAATTCTTGGGTGCATTTCAGGGATCTGAAACATATAAAAAAAAAATTTAGAAAAAAAAAAAAAAAAAAAAAGGTTTTTTTTTTTTTTTAAATTCATTAGTTAAAAAAATGGTTTTCTGGCCTTGATTACCTCTGAGAAGTACTATCTTTTAGAGATAATTCATGATAGAAAAATTTAAATAAAACAATATCAGAATATGATAGACTTATATGCATCAAGCAAATCCAGTCAATTTTTTTTTTCAAGGCATGATTCTGAAAGGAGAGCATCCTTTTGGCACTGACAGATTTTAATGTTATGTCGGCTTGCTTTAGGCCTAATTTGATATCTTATAAAGAATAATTTAAACATGTGACTAAAATCAATATTACTTTTACATGTAAACATTTCAATTTATTTATAATACATATTTTTAATTCTTGTTTGTAATTTAACATAATTAAAAAATACATATTTTATATTTCACTGGTGTTCAAAATTAAGAGAATTTCTGTATTTGTTCGATTATCTATAGAACTACTGGACAGATTTTAATGAAATTTAGTGTGTACATAGAGTTGATATAATACAAAAAAATTACCATTGAACAGTTATAATACACAGGCATGATCGTGTGTAACGCTCCTCTGAGTTGCAAGGTCTGAAATAGCAATTGCAGAATAGAACCAAAAAAGTGGGTTATTAGGAGGTACGGTCTTCTCTTAGAGATATATAGCCCTCGCAATGTGATTATATTCCGGAAATAAGGGAGTTTATGAGTTCCTGTGGCAATTGATCCTATTCGTTCAACAGTGCATTTTTTAAGGCCTTGGACGATTCTCAGAGGAGGCTCACGAATTGCAATTGGTCTCCTCAGAGCATCCCAGGCATGTTCTATAGGATTGAAGTATGGAGATATGGCTGGCGAATCTCTCTCCTTTAAGAAAATATCCTCACTTTCCAGAAATTCGTCAACCAAATGAGCTCAATGTGACCTCAGGTTGTCATCCATTAAAAGGAAATCAGGACCAACTTCATCCCTAAAAAGGCCAACATAGAGTTGCAAGACCTCATCCTTATACCTCTCAGCAGTTGCAGTGCCTCTTTCAAAGGCATGGAGGAGTGTGCGACCATCCAACATGATGTCTGCCCAGACCATCAAGCCTCTGCTGTTGTAATGGTCCATTTCTAGGACATACGAGGGCAGGTAGTGGGTCCCTGGTTCTTTCCATACGAAAGTACGAAGAGAATCACTGGATAGGCTGAACAGGGATTCATCAGTGAAGAGAACGGTTGCCCATTGATCCATGCTTCAATCCATGTGGTATCTGCATCATTTTAAGTGGACTCTCCCGTTTGTAGAACTGAGTGGGATGCACAAAACAGGTCTTCTTGCAAACAGCCCTCTCTCAAGAAGTCTTCCGGAAATAGTCACCCTTGAAACTCAGGTTCTTGTAGCCACATATAACTCATGTGAGACCTGGGAAACTGTAACATTGCTGGTACTCCTTGCTATAATAGACAAATTGTGATCTTTTCTAGCCATTGTGGCTCTTGGATGACCTTCCGAAGGCTTTCTCATGACGGATTTGGTATTCTGAAACTGTTTCCATAAGTTGGACACGATGCTGGGCGTTAAATCCAGTTTTTTGCCAATCTAGATTTGAGACTGGCCTGCTTCTACCCAATCTACGATTTGTTACCTATTCCATCATCTAAACATTGGTGATTACTCACTTTTATTGTTTGAATTTTAATTTAAGCGATTACTGCAAAAAAAAAAAAAAAAAAAAAAAAACCGCTAAGAAATTTGGCGAAATGTGCTAGCAATCGAAATGCAGATTTTGGCACATGCGCTTATAAATCCTTTTTTTTTCAATAAGTTCCTTCCCCACACATATATACACTTGCGTATTTGACATACAAGATTTGCATCTTTGTTTCAAAGCAGCATTTTTACATTTCGTACAATTATTTTCACAAAATTCTACAAAATATGCAAATTTTCTTAATTTTGAACACCAGTGTATTTCAACTCGTAATTTTGCTCATTCTATTATATTACCCTGTAATTTTATTGAACATAACCATATTTACAGCTTTTAATATTTTAGTGGAAATATTATTTTAATATTCTCAATGAATTTTAAAAAAAGTTGTTAAAAGTTAAGTTGAAATCAGTACTATTCAGTATTAAGCTTTTCAAGCTATGAATAATATTCAAGATATGCCTTTAGGGATAGGGCAGATTAAAAAAAAATCAGTTAGTGTAGAATTTGAAATATACGGATTTATCTCAACAATTAGAATGAAACAATAACCAGTGAAATTAGCAAGTAAAAGTGTCCTTTTGTGATAACTTTTTAGGTAAAAAGTATTAACTATAAGAAATTTTTAGATGAGTTTAAAAAAATAAAAACAATGGTTTCTTAACAGTATTTTAGAAAAATGAAGAAAAAAAAATATGTAAAACCAAAGGCAATTTCAGAACAAGAAAATCAGCATGAAATAAAGAGTCAAGATGATCAAATCCATTTTAAAATACTTAAATGGTATTTAACATTATAAAATAAAAAATAAAAAAAAAAGGAACAACACAGAGATGAGATGCTATAATAATTATATTAAAGCCATCTTGTGTTATTTCATATATAACCTGGATAAGAAAACTATACCTAGTAAATAATTAACGGATTGTTTTGATGCATTAAGCTTTGAAGTGATTATAAGCTAAGTGAGCAGTTTTTTGGCTTAAAGAATAAGATGAAACTGAGATATTTTGGAAATAACATGTTTTCTTTAATTTAAAAAAATAAGATGTAAAATTTTACTAAAGATTATGGGGAAGGGAAGAGATGAAGCTAACAATGAATCCACAGTATAGGCAATGCAAATAAATACATTGATGAAGTAATGAACAAAAAATATTTCCATCACAATAACTGAAATGTAAAAGAAAACAAAAAATATATGCTTAAATGCAGCTTCACTATTTATAATTAAAGTTTAAAAAAATGCAGGAAAATTTTGAAAACCTTTTTTTACTTCTGAGTAAATTCACTAAAGTAATTTCCATTTTGATATAATTAAAGTAAGGAAATTCTAATCTAGATGCTAAATGAAAAAGAAGCGCATTATACATAACAGATCCTGAGCATTATCTTTTGAGGTAAAAATTATATATTTTTATATGATAATATAGATTTATCAAACAAAGAAAATTCCTCATTTTAAAATTTATCACTAAGAATTTTGTCATTTTACAACCTAAACTCTAAAATATAACAATTTTTTTTAAAAAAGCTTACATTTTTGGAATTTTTACTGAAGTTTAAGCATTAAAAAAGAAGCAAATAAAAAAAAAAATAGCAAGAGGAACTATTTTTGTTGAGAGATCCAAGAGAAAAAAGAGAAGATTAAGATTAAAACTCCTATTATCAATAATGATCCAATAAATATATTTATCAACAGGAAATTGTGATATTATTCTTTGTCATTTTGCAACATTTTATTTTCTTTCTGATACTGACAACACCTTGATGTTGTAGACTCTTGTTTTAATCAATTAATTCAGAATGTAACCTCAATTCCTAGTTATTAAAGCTAAGTTCTTTTCATCTTGCTCTTTCAGTTTATTTATAGTACAGAAGTTACTTCTCATTTCATTACAAAATGACAATGAATTGCAATTTTTTATGTATTCAAATTTTCTAAATTTTTTAATAATATTTTAAAATTAGTATTCAAAACTACAGAGTAAACATAAAAGTTATAACAAGGCAAATATAAATTTAGTGAAATAAGAAAAATTTTCAGAATAAAATAGATACATTATTAAGTCATATTCTAGTAATACACTAAATTAGTATTTCACTAATAACTACTACACTTTCACTAATAACTAATACTAGTTAACAAAATGATGAATTCAGATACAAATCAATGTTACTTATTTGTTTACTACTTTCGTATTCTGTATATAAAATTTATTTTTGGATAGGTATAATAAGTATTTAAATGTTTACATTTTATTATTTACTTACAATTAGATGATATACTAATCATGCAACCAAGATCAGTGAATTATACCAGAAAAGTTAAATAAACTTATTAGCAAAGACAAATAATAATAAGTAAACAGAATAAATGTCAGAAGAACGTTATAATAAATTTACCTCATTTAAAGATGTACTTGATTCAGGAAAACCAGATCTGTAACAAAAGAAAAAAAAAATTAAAGGCACAATAAATACAAGATAAAGTCATAAATTTTTTAATAGATTTTTATAAATAAAATAATATAACAAAAGAAAAAAAAAGTAAAACATCAATAAAATAAGAAATTCACAACACACACTCGCATACATAAAAAATTTTAAATATTGAAAAAAATTCTTATAAGACTCCCACAAAAATATAACTACAGTAAATGATCATAGTCATATAACTTCAATTATTCAAGTTAAAAGTGATATATTCTTTGTAAATAGTTCCCCTAGTAAATTTTCCCTCTATCATTCCATAATAAAAGTATTAGTTCTACCAAAAATCTCATCTTTAGACTTAGTAAGATAAATTGAAGTTATCACAGAACCCGACACCCTCCCTAGACATCAACCCCTTATGAATCAAACATAAACCTTTCAGTAGAGATACCTATTGGAACTCATATGTGTGCAAAAGAGCTAATAATATTTACAAAAACTTAAATATTAAAGTCGAAAAAAAAATAAATTTACTAACTTGACAAAATATATTCAAAACATTGCCCAACTGGTGCTTATAAACACCCTATTTACATTACAGATTTTTCTACACTTAATGTTTCTAATTTTCAACAAATTTGAACAAATTCATAGTAATTTAGATTAAATTATTTACAAAATTCATAACAATACATGATAAATACAGTTCTACAACATTTTTAGAAACAATATTTAAACATTTCCTGACATCTTTCTCCAGAACTTTGCTATAATACTGTATGTTGCACTCTTAAAAATGCTCCACAGAAAGTTGTTTGAAAACCAAGCTTATGCTATTGTTTTTGAATGATTTGGAAACAGATTTTTAGAAGTAATGTCTTTTTTTTAGATCTAAAGAAGATCAATTCCCCCTCCCCCTTTCATGGTAAATTATAATTATTTCTAATGAAGCATTTAAATAAATTAATGCCAAAATTAGCACAGTTATATAATTCATTTAATTTTCTTCACAAGTTTAAAATTAATCTATGCATTCAAATCTTTTCTTCTGCAACATAGTGATGCCACTGAAAAATTATTTTATTATTCTTTGAATAATTATAAACAAATTATTTATTTATACATAACATTAAGAAGTATAGGCATTTATCATACAGCTAGAAGTCGATCGTTTCTTGCTTGCTTATGATATCAATCTTTTAAACTACTTAAGCAGCTTTTTTTAAAGGGGGGGGGGAGTCATTGTATGATTCAAACTCACCTCACTCATGATTCTTTCAATATTCAAGTAAATTGCATTAGATTCAAATGTCAGATACTTGAAATGGTTTTAATGGTATATACAAAACTTGATGAATGTAATCTTGAAAAGAGATTACAAAACATAAAACTTTTGGAAATTAAAATTTTCGTTTTAACATGTCCTGGTATTATTCATCTAAATTTAGAATTTAAAAGAAAATACAATCATACTTAGAAATGAAAAAGTTGCTGATATTCGAAAAACAAAAATTTACTGTACAATTTAGATTTTCATTAAATATTATAAAATTTTACTAGAAATCTTAAAATACTTTCATCTGATCTTTTAATTTACTGAAACCATCATATACATAACTGTAAAATATTTATTTACATTTTTTGTTCCCTTTTTGATGATAGGTTTTATACACATAATGGCAAGATGTTAACTTATTACTAAAATGTTTGCAGTGAGTACAATACTCATTGTAGATTTATTAATGGGACTACAATACTCATTGTAGATTTATTAATATATATATATATATATATGTACTTTTTCATTTTGTCGGAGCAAATCTCGCCAAGCAGACTTTATCGCTTGAGCTGGCGAAATGGAAAAGTACTTAAATATATATAGTAAATGACTGAGAGATGCTGACTTTTAATTTTTATCTGGAGCAAACATGCACATAACATAAAATTATTAAATTTTCTAAATTATTCATAAGACAAAAAAAAAAAGCTTATTACTATGTTGAAAATGACAACTCTTTTTCAGCAGTTATTAAATAACAAATTAAAAATAATAAATAATGAGAAAAATTTCCTTTAAATTTATTTCTTTTCAAGTTCATGTAATATTCAATTTACAAAATGCATTGTCAAACTTTAAATCATACCTTATATGCAAATCATTAATTCTCTTAGAAATGGGCATGAGCTCACAACAGTCTTCATCACAAGGCCGAGGCCTTTTCCGGCTAAAGAAAGGAAAATAATTAAAACAGTGAACAAAAGCAGACAGATATTTCATAATAAATCAGGTTTTTCCAAATAAGGATTTTATAGGTACAGTCTCTTTAAATATTTATACATATTTTTTTCATTTTAGTATTATAAAATGTTTGTATTTTTTTTTTAAATCAATAAAATCTTTTCTTAAAATTTACACATTTACATTTAATTTTTGCCTTTACTCTTTCTTTCAAAGTGAATCTATGAAAAATTATTTGTATAAAGATTAAGTTATAATTTATATATAAAATTTTAATATTAACTAAATGTGAAATAAATATCAACAGTAAAATAATAGACTTGATGTTTGTACAAAAATATGTTTTTAAAATACACTATTAATTCATGATGTAGAAAAATCACCACCGATAATTGGAATCAAACTTATTTTAATGATGCATTATGGATTTTTTATCAGTTACATTATGGATAACAAAACAAAAGGAGATATGGCCAAGAAAAAACTAGGGGCATAAAGCATTATTGGACAGAAACATTAAGTATAAGCATTTTACAAAAAAAGTTTAATACCACTAAATGAGTAAATTTAAAGAAAGTGCCTTTGGTTTTGGTTTTATTAACATCGCATTGGAAGCAACACAAGGGCTATTGGCGACAGACCTTGTAATTTTGAGCCTCGATTAAGTGGCGAGGACAACACCTGAGCTGGCATCCCCTCTCCTAACTTCTACATCACTAAAAAAAGTTCAAATATACATTTAGAAAGATATTTTGCAAGAGGATTAAAAGATTGAAGGCAGGATAGTTAAGGATGACTTCAATGAATTAAGATGAATACAAAATATTGCGTGAAACAAAGTATTTTGTTTGAATCTAAGTTGATCCTTTGTTTTATAAATGTCCCACTAAGAAGTAACACAAAGGCTACTGGCAACAGATCTCACAACAAGCAAACCTCAAACCTTGGTCAAATCACAAAGATCCAACGTTTGGAAAAATCGCCGCATGATCATCATTGAACATGAAAAAAGTGTGGATGAAGCAAATGAGTTATGGCAGGCAGAAAAAGAGGAGATAAAAGCTCTTTTAAAATAATTCACTATTCAGCATATATATATATAAATGCATATATAGATGGTTCCCCATTCTCCAAACAATGCCACCATAAAGACTTGGAACTTCAATAGATTTAATGTGCATCAACCAATATATACAATGGGTTTTACTCGTAAATCTGCAAGATGATTGTTTAAAAATATATTTCAAAATGATTTATTTCTTCATGAATTAGTGCCCCTTTATTGCTAGATGAGGGCTATTGGAATTAGATTGCATAATTTTGATGCAATATCATTACACATAGATTATAATACTCTATTATCAGATATCTCATTCTTCAAAACTCCCCAAAATATTACATAAGAATTTTGACATTCAATTTTATTTTGCATGCAAAATCTATTAAGAATGAACATTATTGCAAGTAATTTTAAAGCTACACACCACAAATATATTTTTAACAGTTCTTCAGTGATTCATTTATTTTTAATATTAGTAAGAACTGAATTTTCCAACAATATTTTTGCTGGTATATATATCTATATTCCATATAAAACTACATTTTACAGAAGATATTCATATGGAACACAGATACTTTCCAATAGAAAACAAATAATTAAAGGGATTTAAGTAAGGTTTATCAAGTATCTCATATATTATGTTTTCCAAAAAAAATTTAAAATTTTTTTTTTTTTTTTAAATAAAGCTTTGATCTAATGATGGACTAAAAAGGTATAGTTTTTTAAATGTAAAATAATATGTAAGCTTAAGGCAATAAACTACAATACCTGGGCAATTACCAATAAATTAAGCACCATAGCTATTTATACATGAGATCAAAAGAAATATATGTCAGTATTAAAGTTTCCGGCAGTTATAAATTATATATTATTTTATACTAAAAATCATTATTTTTATCCTTTTAGTATAGCTTTCAATAAAAGACCAATTAATTTTTTTTTTCATTTATATTTATTCTTTTTAATGTGGAGATTTAAGACTAAAAAAAAAGACAATTATGTGAGCAAAATTTCAACTCAAACATATGTTTTTAAGTGCAAGGCCTGGAACACCAAGCACGACCTTAATTCAGTCACTGCCTGATGATAGGAAATGGATTAAAATTTGAGAACTAATTTTGAAAAGGAAAGACAAATATACAGATGAACATAACAGGTTAAATAAAATCCAGTAATAAAAAGAAATTGAAACTCTGAAAAAATAATTAGGGTAATAAGAAATACTTTCACTCTCAGACTTAACACATTGTTTCACTTTCTCAGTTGGTACATAAAATATGAGATATAGTCTAAATTATACACTTAAATTGAGTATACATAATAATTAAGGTCACTGAAAAGTAATACTTTTTAAAAGATGTAATACTTTTAAATAATCTACCATTCACAAAATATAATCATTGGGAAAATGATCTATTATGTCTCATTCACAATAATAATAAATTTGAACAGAAACTAAGTGAACAGACTGAGTGACATGCTCAATTTTCTGAAAGATAAAGTTCTTCTATTATGCATAAAACTTACAACCTCTTAAATAATCTGGCAGTAAGGTTTCTTTTTTTAGTTTAGAAAAATTTCTACAATAAAATAAATCAATAAGTATACTGCAGTAAAAAAAAATTAATTACCAATATTTTAACTATTTTAATCCTCATCTTCTACCCAGCAATTTTACTAATACTTGCAAAGAAATAAAAGAAAAGTTTTTGTTTTCTGCCAAGTCGTCTGATTATTGGTGAGAAAAGTATTTTGAGCATAATTATTTTAGGAACAAAATTTTTGCGAGTTTTCTTTTATTTGTATATTAAACAATGTTGCAACAATGATTAAATCTTACAAAGTCACAATGCAAATTTTTACTAATATATTTAAAATATACTGAATGGAGACACAACCTAGAAATTCATTTGTGTGTGGGGGGGGAGTAAATCACCATCACCATTAAAGAATCAATCTCTTCAGTTTAGAAATACCACTAGGTAAAAACTGAAGAATATGCTACATGAATATTATTTCACCTAATTAAAAATGTTCAAGGATTGATATAATTTTTTATAAAGTTACACAAATAAAGATCATTTAAGAAAAGGAAAAATATACCATAACAACAAAAATTCTTATTAACCAGAATCAGTGAGATCCAACATGATCCAAAAGCTAATAAAAAAAATTTAATGAGTGAAAAAATGGTTAAAAAGGCGCGAGTGTAATGAAAAGAAAAATTATTTGTGTCTTAGTTTTTATAGTTATATTTTTCATTCTCTGTTTTTGCAAAATATTTAAGACTTTTATGTATATATATATATATATGTATGAGTATAACAAACAAAGTCAATTTAAATGTATTTCAGAGATACTGATTCTTAAGAAGTTTTTAAATATTTCATAGTTGAAAACAATCTTTCAGCAATACATGTCGTAACAGGTAGAGGCGACTAAAAATTTTTTAAGTTTATGGATACTTTGGGAAAATATCCATACAAAATAATGCAACATATTTTCCTGTAGAAATTTATTTCTGTAGAAGTTAATCTAGTCTGTTCAGCAAATATTTTTTTTTTCTTCCATAGCTGATATTTTGATGTCAAAACACTAATACTACAATCTGACAAATCTAAAGAATGTTTCTTTCAGTTTACTAAATTTTTTTTTTCATCTGAAAACATGAGGCCAGATGATTAAAATATTTAATGAACTTATAACTACATTGTGTGAAGAGAAAGAAGTGATATACTGAGATATACATTTCTGAAGACCTGTTTTAAGTGCTCATAGATCACTGTCTGGAAGTAAAGAATGCCTTCTGCAATCCTTTACCAAGAAACTGTTGGAAAAAGGGGTATGACATCTTCTATAAGGATGAATCCTTCTCTCTGTCTTTAAAAACTAACCCAGAGGAACATATTCGAGAAAGCAAAGACATTCCTATTATTTTCTCAGGAATTCATTTACATGGAATCCTTTCTTTTACCAATGTAAAAATTTAAAACAACTGTAATAGTATAATAAGGGAATTATCCTGATATATTTCAATTTCCAGAAAAAATCTCGGGATGCATGTCCCCCTTCGCACCCTCCATGGGTACACCACTGGTACTGAAATAGACTGATATTACCATTATTACGAGAACTGTTTAATATTATCATTTTAGTCTCTTTCTCACCTTAATATCTAATAAATTATTCAAATATGAAATAAGATACATTTTACATATAAATATTTAAAAAATATTTCCTCATTTTTTTGCTAAAATATTCATAGCTAAAAAGCATTTTTTAAATATAGATTGTTTTATCATTTGAAAATCTTTTTGGTTCATCAACAATTGCACAGTTATATGTGAAGAACTCAAATAACAATAGGATGTTTAATTTTTTTTTTTTCAAAACTTTTTTCCAGTGATTTATATAAATGTCTTCTGATTTGGTTCAGTTAAATTGTTTATGTAAGTGAGAAACACAGTAAGCTAAATTTGCAATTCCAAAGTCTAGAAAACACAGCTAGAACAAAAATTGAATAAAAACCTTGATTAACTGGAATACTGAAGCATCCAACTGCATATTCTACAGTTAAATAGACGATAATAACAAATAGATGATAACCTTACATCTTGAGTTCATTCTTGAAAAGATTTTATGGCTGCCTAACCTTTGGATATCAACTAATGTTCCATTTGTATATTTGTGTGTTAACCAGTAATTATTAATTTAAAGCCTTTTCTATATATTTTTTTAAGCAGAAAACATTATTCTTAAGTGAAATATTACATAATTTTTTATAATCAAATTCTCTAAACTAAGAGTTATGTTTTATTCAATTAAACGAACTGGGCACTATGATAAAAAAAAAAAAAATGAGTATTTTTCTGTTTAAACTATACCAGTTACATTTTTAGCGTGTTTCCTTACAGTCAAGGACGACTCTAGCTTGATTTCTTTCTTAACCATAATTTTGCTAATCCCTACCTAGTTTTAGTTCAGTTTTTATTAACGTCGCACTAGAAGCAACACGAGGGCTATTGGCGACGGACCTCGTAATTTTGAACCACGGTCAAATGACGAGGACGACACCTGAGCTGGCACCCCCCTCTCGTAACATCCACACCCCGCCAATGGGAGGACTTTGGGCCCCGAACAGATTTAATGTGCATCAGCCCCGGCTTCACGGCGGGTCTTTGGCGGCCAAGGATCGAACTCGCGACTGAACGAAAACCGTCGGCCGCTAGTCCACGACCTTGACCACTAGGCTACTGCAGCCCCAAATCCCTACCTAATTTAAGGGACTAAAAAACTTACAAAAAAAAAAAAAAAAACTAAAAGGATTTGGTAAAATAATATCCAATATTCTGAGTCAAAGTTATTATGAAAGGAATCTGCTAAATGTATAGCTGACCTTAAAAATGCATGATGTAATTTAAGTATAAAGTACCACAAAATTGTTCTTCCCTTTTAACCTTAGGACAATGCCCTTTTGCAGGACTAAATTGAGCAATATGAGCTGATACATATACCTCCAAACTTCTATGCAATGATAATGTGAAGATTTCAATGCTGTAATTCAAACTAGGTTCTGCGAAACCCTAGGGTTCCTTGGAACTTTGACAGGGGTTTTGCAAGGTATTACTATTTGCTTAATCAAAGCGCCAAAATATTAGAAAATTTTCTTGTAAAAATAAGTATAAATAAATATTTTATGGATAAAATAAAATCACATGCTTCAAATACATTAATCGAGACGCATTAGGTCACATATAGGCCACAGTAATTTGGCTTAGGTCAGGGGTATTCAGCACTTTGGGGAACCTATTGAGCTTAGCACATTTTCTTTGATGCTTTTTTGAGAGTCATAAAGTGACAAAACATATAATTCCATATGGCCGTGAACTCACCGAAAACATTTCAGACTTATTAGTATTAGATGTATTTTTTCCAAATTCTTTTCTCCTCCGTTTAAAGGTCTGACATCATGATAGAATAATACTTTGTAATGAAAAACAATCACACCCAAGTCATTAAAAATTATGGTTAAAGTCGGGAAAAGGGTGTCCCCTAGGCGATTGGCAACGAAACTTGACCTCCTAGATAGGTCGCCAAACATGCATGACTTAAGCATTGAGTATTCTTAGAGTTACTTTAACAAATCGTCACGTTTAAATCATTATCGCCCCCAAAAGTCAGGTCAGCCTAGGGGACACCTTATTCCCAACTTTAACCCAATTTTTTTATAATTTGTTATAATATAAAATATTGTAGCAATTGTTAGAATATATTTTAGGGGAGGAGGAAATCTCATTAGCTACCTTACCATTTATTATCTTATTAAAATGTTTGCATTGTGATACAATAAAAATGCAATAATTTTGTAAATTTTAGTAGGATAAAAGCTTTGATATCCTACTTTTTTCTGCTCTTTGGTCAAAGGATTGCTTCAAGAAAATGGTAAGCTCAAAGGGTTCCCCAAAATGTAAAAAGTTTAATACATCTGCTCTAATAGATTTAATATGATGTCTCATATTTAATTTTTTATATTATAATATGAAAAATTAACATGAGATATCTACTAACCTGCAACTGGAAAAGTTGTATGTTTAGAATCATTGATCATAAAGATTTAACTCTATAAAGCAGATACCATGTGGTCAGTTAAATAACATAATTCTCTAACTAATACAAATAAACATATGACTTTATTTTATAAGCAATCTAAAAGTTACAACAATTTATTATGCTCTAATTCTACAAACCTGATTATCATAATCATTAGTTTTAACATAAATTTTACTTGAAAAATCTACATTATTATATAAATATGAATTTCCTAATTATTAATACACATTAAAATATGTTCAGAATTTCAAAATCTAAAAGTTTCATGCTGAGAAAAAAATTTCTGAAAAAGACGACTAAAGAATAAATAATTATTAACATTTGAGATACATTTCAAATCACTTTTCACAAACAGAAAACATTTCAGTAAACTTTATCTTTCTCACACACAAATTCAGAATACCTTGAGAGGAAAATTAATACTTTTAAGAGTTCTCTAAAGTTAGGGAATACAAACAATTGAACCATCATCTAATTAGTCTAGAGTGAATACTAGCAACATTAAGACCTTATATTTCTAATTAAATTAGAGGGAATAAAATTTCTCACTTAAATAACACATCGCTAAAGATTTTCATTTGATCAGATTAAAACATTTTACTTCAACACAAGTTTGTTTATTTGAAATACAGATGAAGAAACAAAATTACAAAAAATAAAAACCACTTGACATAAACAACGGGCTGTTCAATATAAAGGCCACAAATAGTTTAAAAGCATACATCGCAACATTTCCCAACACCATCATAGACATATGATGAAATTTCTACTTTTAAGAGAGTTGGATGATATAAAACATCTCCTGAGAATTGAAACTAAAATATTCTAGTCTTTCTATTGATTTCACAAATCATCTCAGAATAACATCATTTAACAGGCATAATACAACGAAATCTTGTATGCAACACTTTAAGAGCTTCAAATATACTTACAAATAAAGTAACAAATTTATCCCACATAAACAAACAATGAAATATAATTGTGCAACAAATATGATTGGCAATAAATACAACTATGCAACATTCTTATCTGATACAAAAACATTATATCAATTACAAAATTATCTAACCTGCAATGGGTCATATGTAATTCAATTTAAAATCTTGTCCGAAAAATTCTTTCTCAGTCTTTACTACAATGATGAAAGAGCACGACGAATAATTATGAAAAATATGATCAAAATCGTTTCAATTTTTTAACTTCAGCAACAAGTTTGGCAAAAATATCGTGGATCCGAGCGTCTCGAGCTTCATGCATTTGTTTATATCATTTTTGCATTTATGAGTTGAAATGGCAGTGATGAAAAAAAAAAAACAAATTTTGAAGGATTATCTGGCTGTACAGGCAGCGGCATTGATATAAATTACGAGGTTCCCATTTTACAAGTTAAAAAGTTATCCTTTCATTCAAATTAAGAATTAAAAAATTATATTAATTTCTAAAGGATCTTGTCTAGTTAAAATTAAATTTCAAGGAGAATAACAAGGATCAAAGCATAAAAGTTCGGAACGGCAGCACAACGATGACGAACAAATATCAGGCAGCAGCTCGGCAGCTAATCCCCCCATAAAACTTTGCATTCCAACTCAGACCCTTTTAACTAATTCCTTTATTATTCCTTAAATAGCCTCTTTCTCAATCAACCATCTCACTCCAAGTCCTACATCATCATCTATTCAGCTTATCTCTCCTCTCTTGAACTAGTTTGCTGACCACCGTTGAGCACCTAGCTACACAAGAACCATTTTTACTTTTCCCTTCCTTCTTCGGCTTTCATATCATCAAAAAAAAGTTTAAATAATATTTTATATACTACTATTGTAATTTTAAAATAATGATAGTAAAAAATTAAAAAAAAAAATAATCATGTAAAATAATGCTCTCATCTTGTTGAAGATTAGACATAGTTTATCGAAGGCATTGAGAGGTTAAAAAAATAATATAAATTTTTTTTTGTAATCTTATCTTACGATAAGATTAGTAAAAAAATTTTTTTTTTAAATCTATTAAAACTCTCATCCTCATTGTAAATAATTCATTCAGTTTCCTATCCTCTAATTTTTCTTTTATTTATGTTTTTTTAAAATTTATTAGTTTATTAAGCACATTTTAATATGCTTGTTTTAATATTAAAAAAAATCAAGGCTTCAATATGCTACTGAGTAAAGAGTTCACTGGACTGGCATTCGCCTCTATCTGATTGTTGTATTGTTGAGTTGGGCAGCGCTTCACTCGATATAACAACAATCATGTAATAGCGAATGCTGGCACGGTGGACTCCTTACTTAATATGATATAGAAGCCCTGAATTTCTTAATATTAAAACAAACATATTGAAAATGTGCTTTAATGTACATATGAATTTAAAAAAAAAACATGAGTGAAAGGAAAGGGAGAGGGTATGAAAGTGAATGAATTATTTACAATGAGGACGAGATTTTTTTAAAAATTAAATTTTTTTTTTTACTAATCTTATCGTAAGGTAAGATTATAAAATTTTTATTTCATTTTTAATATCCTTTTACCCCCCCCCCCTTCGATACAAGGGAATAATTGCCTTTGTTGCTCCCTGTCCCATAAAACCAATCAATGAATCATAAATCTTTGTGTAATACGAAGTTTCTGATGTAGTTACCGAGGAGCATTTATCATTATTCTTAATATTTAATTTTGATGGACTTGTATTTTTTTTTTAAATAGGTGGCTGCTATGTGATCCCAAATTGAGGCCTCTTAGAGAATTATTGGTCTTATGACTTGCTTATATAGTAGAACTTTGTTGGAGAGGGAAAGCACAGAGGGCCTACCTTTCAGAGGAATACAGCTGTGGATTTTGGCCCAACATTTAGCAGTTATTGTAATGGTGTGTTTTTTTAAAACTTTTCTCTGAATTTCACTTGGTGTGTGTGTGTGTCATCAAATTTTCGATCGTTAATTTAACCAACTTCCCATCAAGCTAGAGCTTTGAAATTTTGGGAATCGTTCGTACTCGCCTAACAATGCAATATTTAGACATATGCGACAAGTTTTAACTAATATTTCAATAATTTTAATAAGTCAAAATATTCTTTCTTCTCGGCGCTTTTAGGATTGAGGAAAAAATTTCTTTCCCCCCCTGGGAACTCCCCACTCCACATGAGGTATCGTAAAACTAACAAAGGGGAGATAGTAAGGGGTTGCTGACTTTCAGTCAGTAAACATTCGCAAGAAAGAAAGATTCCAATATTTGACGCCGTGTCTTATCACAATAATTTTTTCTGAATTCTGGTTTCCATTTTTTTAATAGAATGACTTACAAACTTTCAAATGCATGTTTTGATTTTATGAGTATTATGAATTTTTTAATACGCTCATAAATGTCTCTTTTTAAGTAAATTTTAAAGTTAAAAATAACAAACAGTTTTAACTAATATTTCAATAATTTTCTTTAAAAAACTTTTCCACCATAACGTTGGTTTTTATATCGAATTATTGAATGTCAGTTTGGAATCCTGATAGACGCCGAAGTATTTGACATCAGAGTCCCATGTGATGTTTCTATTAAAGATGTTAAGTTGTTGGGGGAGGGAGTATGACCTTTTCTAAAAATAATAGCTGAAGTTTTGGTGGTGTTGACTGCAACCCTCCAGTGGGTGAACTATTTTTGAATTTTTTTTGAAGATGATTTTGGAATTTGAGAATTACTGATTTTATGGAGCTATCTTGTGTGAGGATAACATCATCATCTGCGAACAAAGAAAGACTATCGTGGGGACTCTAGGCGAAGTCGTAGGAGTTTGTATTTTTCGAATAAAAACTATTTAAACAAAAAACGAGAGGGCCATGACCATCTAAGAAGCGGGTAATAAAACTTGAATTGTGCGGCGTTTGTCCATCATTGGTTGACTCTTGGGACACAATTCAATTTAATGTAGAAAACTTGAGTAACGAAACGTAGTTTAAGAAAACTCGGGACTAAACAAGCGAAATTATTTATTACCAATTCCTAGACCGCTCTCTCCAGAGCACTGCCCTAACTCACAGTCCTAATTATAATTGAAATTATAAATATGTGACCAAGTCTTTGGCCATTGATTTTCAGACTATATTTTATAGTTACCACATAGATTAATGCTAATCAATCCGCAAGATCGCCAAAATACTCGGGCTACCAATTCTTAGCCTCTATCGCTCTTCTCATTTCCCCCTTACTTATATATCATATCTGAATCACTTCTCTTTATTTCAACCTGCATCTAATTTGCACAATCGGGCTTCATTTTTGAAGAAATTGCAATGTTGTGCAATTACGCTCAATAGAAGTTCCCGAGGTTACTGAAGAGAAAATTGCTGATAGTCCAACCTCAAAATTGGAATAAAATTCAAATTAGGGTCAATTGGTGACGCACCTCAAAATTTTGAACCTCGGTCAAGTGATGAGGACGACACTAAAGTTAGCACCTCCTTCTCCTAACTTCCACACCACGCCAACAAGACGATTTTTAGCCTCGACAGATTTAGCCTTTTGACGGTTATGCGAATCAGCAGTTTTCGCTCTCCTGTGACGCGCAGCGCTACGATCAAACGGTCGCTGAAAGTGAGTGCCTTTTTCTCCCCAGTAACCTTCGAAAATGTCACTCTCTTCTGACAATGATAGCTCGCTCGCTTTTGAAATATAGTTTTTAAAGAATTTCTTGCGATAAACTGATGCAATATTTACAACAATTGTAACTTTCACTTATAAACAGTTCAGTAAATGATAAATATTACATGCGGCCGAACTCAGCTCGTCAGCGTCCATCTGGC
Organism: Nephila pilipes; assembly: GCA_019974015.1. NCBI lineage: Eukaryota > Metazoa > Arthropoda > Arachnida > Araneae > Nephilidae > Nephila > Nephila pilipes. Next base: position 27,073 of record BMAW01064974.1, on the reverse strand, counting down.
AACAGGAATTATTTGGTGGCATGGCAGGCTATTCGGTTGACGAGCTGGGTTCGTTCATAACCATTGAAGGGTCAATGTGCACCAGGCCAAGCTACTTGGCATCAAGGTGTTTTGAGGCATCAAAGCTTGAATCTAAGACTCAACGAAAACCGTCGGCCACTAGTCCCCGATTGCGACCTCTAGGCTTGTTGATTGCAAATCATATTTATAAACTGAACAAGTAATATGAAAAAAAAATTTAAAGTCAAATCTTACTTAGATCAACAAATAAAAATTTTATTTTAGTTACTTTTTATTAAATAAGTAGAATTAATATAAATATGTATATACATAGGACAGAATCACAATATTAAATGGTAAAATAAATTTTTTTCAGCGATCTACACGCTTCGTCACTGACGGTATTTATTCCTAAATTTATATCCCTCTGAATATCTCGTATAAGAGAAATTTTTTTTTTCTACCATAGAAAACTAAAATTCACTATTTGAAAATCAAATAGAACAATTTTATGCTTCGACGAGATTCAATCCGAAGGCAAGAAGATTCTACACCGACGCTCTACCGACTTTGCCATTGAAAGACAAATGACAGTAGGAGCACTGGCTTGTTTCTTAATTCATCCGGTAAATTAATGGTTGGAATGCAGTTTAGCCCAATCCCCCTTAGCGACAGGAATTATTTGGCGGTATTTGGCCAAATGTGGCTACTCTGGTCCGCTTCATGGACTTAACGTTCAGCCAAAAAAAACTGCCAGGTTTGGCATTTTTGGCACTTGGCGCGATTTCAAAAATCGTCAAGTTTGGCAATTTTTGAAATCGAGCCGAGTGGTTGGGGTAAACTGCATTTTCACCAATTTTAATTTAATTAAATGAATTAATATTTGAAAAAACTGTATTAACATCGAGTGTCATCCACTACAAGTTTTAAAAAATGCATTTGAACTCGAGTGGATAAATATAAAGCATTTTATTAACGATTGAAAATTTGAACAAGATCTATATAGGGAGAGTGTGAGCTAATAGAAGGAATTTAAAAAGTACCACTAAGTGCATTATTATAGAGGTGTCGCATTGCTATTTCAGCATATTTCGGAATCAAAATAAGACCCGAAATAACCTTCGCAACACAGACAAATAAGTCTCGGCTGCCACAGCAAATACACAGTCGTTCCAAACTGACATTCCATTTAACGTACAACAACTTTCATTATGCAGTACGGTGTAAAAAGAAAACTCTGTACTGCAACAATGTCACGAAATTGTACTCAATTTGGAAGCGAAGGGGAAAAGGTTGTCCGTGTATTGGTGTGTCTAAATTTACAGCTTTACTTCCATGGAGAAGATTCTTAACGCATTTGAGAGCTTAAGATGAATAAGGTACAAATAAACATTATTTTTTCATCTGAAGGAAAACTTACCGTTCGTTCCCTTTCTAATCTTGGAATGAAATGAACTTGCAAATAATATGTTATATTTTGTGTTGGTTTCATTTTTTAACATCCATTTTCAGTAAAAATTTATAAAAAAATTGTCATGGAAAGATTTATTTTTGAAAAATTTAATTCCTTTTTCGACTTTTTTGGTATGAATAGGCTCCCAATATTCGAAAAAAATACGCTTAGCAAGTGATCAGCTAACATTGTCGTCTTAGTTCTTAGTAGACAACTGTATATATATTTCTTTCACAAATAAGAAAGAAAACGAACGCGTTATGAACCATTTTATATTCATTCAATAAATTTACTTATCTTAGTAATTAATAATATATACTATACAGCCTAATTTGAATCACAACTGTCATTTTCGAGGAAGAAATCGGTAAATATCTTTTCATTCAGTAAAATTTATGGAATTATGTTTGGGGAACTGAGAAATATTTCGGTCGAAATGTGTACTATTTATTAAAAGGCTGTGAATTTCCTTTCAATCAAATGCGTACATTTCGACCACTAACAATTCTTTTGCTTGATTAGAATATTTCAAGGTGTTCGATGTTGCTTGTCTTGCCTCAAAAAATTATGAAATCACCCCCAACATAGTATTACTTCAATGTGGCATTAGAGTAACTGAAAATTAAACGAAGCAGTAACTATATTTAGGTAGGAGTTATTTCCAAAGTAGCATCGAAAATGGTTTATTTCTGGTAAGCATCATGATTCACTACACAGCTGTCTAAGTCTCCGGTATTTCCCTCTCATGGTTTTTCGGCAGAGGGCGCTTTCTCAGAGACATCGGGGAATGCTTTACGACCCCGTGGAAGGCGAAAGAGTGTGTTGACCTTGATGCGGCAGCATTGTTTCGAACCCTGGACCAGTGGCTCCGAAGGAAAGTTGATAGGTCGCTTTTTGCCATGCCTTTACTAACTAGGCTAAAAAGACGTCTCTTCTGGCTAGTTAGCAAGGTGTTCTAACTTCTAGCGTTATTGTAGAAGAGAACTTGCAGTTTCATTTTTGTTGCAGATTGAAGCAAGAAATTTTTTTAGAAAAATGGAAAAAAGTGAGTTTTGAGCGGTGATTAAACGCTTATTTTTAAAAGGTTTAACACCGAAAGAGATCAAAGCTGAGTTGGATGAAGTTCATGTCACATCTTCTCCTGTTTGGAACTATGTACAGATGGGTAAATGAGTTTAAACGTGATCGTACATCCACAAAAGATGAACGTCGTTCGGGACGTCCAGCGAATGTGACTACTCCTGGAATGATTGACAAAATCCTCTATATGGTTTTCAGCGAATCAAATAGTAAAGGGTACTGGTATGTTGCTAGGTACAATGTTTTCAGTTTTGCACGAAAAATTGGGTGTGAGAAAAGTCTCGGTAAAATGGGCGCCGCGTTTGTTCTCAGTGGAAAATAAACGCAATCATGTGGTCGACTCTGAGGCTATTCCGACTCTGTTACGTCACAATCCTGACGAGTTTCTGCATCGACACATAGCTGTGGACGAAACGTGGATAAGCAATTACACTCCAGAGACAAAGGGAGGATAAAAATATTCGGGTTTTGAAAGCGAACGGACTCCGAAGAAAACAAAGATGGTTAAATCAGTCGGCAAGGGGATGGTCCCTGGTTTTTGGGATGCACGTGGAATCATCTCCTCAAATTACTAGTAAAAAGGAGAAACAATAACCGGAGAGTATTGTGTGTCGTTATTGCACCAGTAGAGTGAAGAAATAATACACACACACACACATACATCCCGATTTGAAAAAGAAAAAGATCCTTTCCCATCAAGACAATGCATGAGTGCTCACCTGTGCAGCTTCGATGGCCAAATTCATGGAATTAAAGTTCGAGTTATTACAACATCCACCGTATTCACCAGATTCGGCACCCAGTGACTTTTTCTTTCAAAACTTACAACAAACATGGCTCGGTCGACAACAATTTACGTCGAACGAAGAGCTTATAATGACTTTTGATCGGACGGATGGGAAGGTAGGGAATGAAAGGTCAACATTTCTAAAACAATTTACTTTATTGATCAATCAAGCTACAAGTCTACAGAACAATTCAACTAGAGATCAATCCCCCGCTACGCTTCTCCGCTGCGCTTACACTATATATACACATTCCAGTCTTATTTGCATGTTTACGTTTTCCTCTTCGGAGGAAGTCCTCTGATACAAATAACTGTTGTGAAATGCTAATTCCCCAAGAGGACTATTAGTGACCAGGTCGCGGATAGATCCGTCACAAGCTTATCGCTCAAACAGATGCCTATTTAGAGGATCTTCCATTGTGACAAATTCATATTCCTATTCGCCTCTTGTGCCATAGCTAAACTCAATATACTAACACTAAGAGTCAATAAATCATTCAAGAAGACGTTAGACAGGTTTCTCACACTATATTTATTTGATAACATACTACTATAACGACAAATGTGTACCGACTCTCCCAAAATATCGCCCTAGATATATTCACTTGTTCCACTAATATCAAACTAACGGAATCTTACCGACGGAGTAAAGGGGCTGTCTCGACTTCTAGGCTTCACTATGCCGTCGATAATTTGTACCAATTCTCGACCCCGTCTTCGACTATAGAACAACTGTCAAACGCTAGAGTCACTCGACCTCTATCGTGTGTCTCAAGCTGAGCTTATATACTTCCTGTCTGTCTGTCTTCGTTTTATTTCTACCTGCCTCTAATTTAAATATTCACGTTTCACTTTTGGTTAGGAAATAATTGTTTAGAGAAAGCAATCAATCTTAATTAAAAGTCCACAAAGTTAGTGAAGAGAAAACCGCGAATAGCCCAACGTCACACCAAATTATTACTTTTTTGATGCCTTTAAAACGTTGGCGAAACACTTGAAAAAATGTATAGAGCTAAAATGAAATTATGTTGAAAAATTTAAGGGAAAAAAAAGATTCTACCTAAAATAATTCGTTTTTGTCTTTTTCTAAGAACTTATTGTACGATGTTATTTTTGATTAAAATTCTCTAAAATTAATAGCAGTGTATCTAAGCTTAAAGAAATTATTGTAATGTTAGTTTGAAAGTGTTTATACCCCCTTTTTTTTCCAAAAAGAAAATGTTTTTAGCTTTAACTAATGCGACGCTATTTTATCAGTTTTTAAGTCATAGAAGTAATCAATATTTGTCATGTATTGTTATGCCTGGATAATTTAAGAGCTGCTGTTTAACGCATTTCATCTACTTACTATTAATTTGGAAAGTAACATTACTGTCCAGCACATCCTGCATCACATTTATCCAGAAAAATAAAATTATAAAAGTAAAGTTTACTTTTCTCGTTGCGCTGTGTCAGGGTTTTCGGGAGGCCGGAAAAATACATTTCAGGAAAACCACTCTATTTGATAAATGGCGGCCATTAAGAAAAGAAATATTTCGACATCCGCAGACATGCGCAGTTGCCTTGTCTGCGACCCTCAGGATCATCCCATTATTTCGGTGGGGATGTGACAATAACGATCTGCCTCTTCATATCAAAATACGATAAGGAAAACAAATAAGCTATGAATAGAAAAATACTTTTTAATAAAAAATTGTTTTCAAATACAGAAAAGTCAAATAATGATAATGAAATTATTTACATCTTGAATATATGAAGTTTCTGCAGCAAGAACTGTATCTTTGGAATAAACTATTTAAAAAGAAATTACACACATATGCCCTCTCATCTTGCTTCACGAGCTCCAAAGCTACTTTAAAATTGAAATTCTACTTGAAATTAGAACGAATCTAAGATTCAGAACACCGAAACCCAACACTGCAGTAACTCAATGTTGTGAAAACTCAAAAATACCGTCATGGTAAAAGAATTGCCTTTTTTTTTTTTTTTTGCAAAATTTGAATTAGTTTAAAAGACTATAATTAAAATAAATCTTTAAATATCGAAGTTGCAGCTTCCCTCCCTTTGGTAATACCATATTTTAAGCACAACTCCCCGGAATTTCAAAAATATAAAAACAAAATATATTTAGTCATTTTGTTCAATTATTCATAAGTGAATAACTTTCTCAGTAATTCCTTTATATCTATACTTCTCAAGAATTTGGACAAAAGGACGCGGTAGCCTAGAGGTCATAGCTTCGGATTCGTAGCCGGCGGTTTTCGTTGAGTCGCGGGTTCAATCCTTGGCAGCTAAATACCCGCCGTGTAGCCGGGGCTGATGCACGTTCAATCTGTCGGGACCCAATGTCCTCCCGTTGGCGTGGTGTGGATGTTAGGAGAGAGGGCTGGCAGCTCAGGTGTCGTCCTCGTCACTTGACCGTGGTTCAAAATTACGAGGTCCGTCGCCAGTAGCCCTTGTGTTGCTTCTAGTGCGACGTTAATTAAACTAAACAAACTAAACTCAATCGGGGCAAAACAACTGCATGTATGCCTTTCGATATTCAGTACTCATGGCAATACATATGATAGGGTTAATGATGCTAGGAAAATAAGCACCCTAAGTATTCCAAAATACTTAAAATATTCTTTTTTAAGCAACACCGCGAAAGACGCTGGATAAAAGCATAGAACGAATGTAATGACAATCATCATCACTATTTTGAGCCCCTTCGGTTCTTGATTGCTTCGTTTCAAAAATATATTCGCATTTTCAATCCCCGAATGTTCGGAATCTTTCCAATAAAAGCATTTCCTTCGACAGGAAAATATGAAAATCCGAATCGTCTTGTTCAATTTGTCCTGGTTCACCTTCAGCGCTGTCTTGCGAACAAACCAAAAAAATTCCTCAAATAGCCCTCGAGAAATACAAAGGTCGGTAATACAAGAAAAACCAGCAAAAATATCGATCTCTGATGACCTTCCATTTAATCTCATGATGTTGCATGTGCCCAGTTTATCTTTAGGATTGTAACCGAGCTTACCCCAAGCCTCGACAAGTGAGAACAAAAGCAATGCCGTCCCTGAGATCCATATAAGTCCTATCATGATGGCAATATTCTTGACCTTGTATATTTTAATTATAATGCAGCGTTGGACGGATGATGCGAAATGTATCGATTTATGGTGTTGGCAATCAGGCTGAAAAGAGATATCGCTAAGTTGGAATATCTCACCATGGAATATAATTTGCAGAGGACATCACCATAATTCCGCGCTCTTTCCAAGAAAGTGAGAGCAGACAAAAAATGCACTGAACAAACGCAAAGGTTCACGATGAATGGCATTTCCAAGTTTCTTAGACTTTGATAAAGCTAGGATGGACACTAAGTTCCCCTAAACACCAACCACGGCGAATACGAAGAAATAGGTAGCGGTAAAGTCCATGAGTTGAGGAAAATTCCGGGAAAAGACTGTGTCGTTGCCATGAGTGTCAAACTGCTCGAGATGTAGTCGTAACTCATCCAAGGTTGTGTTGTTGCCAAATTGAGGCGTGACCCGCTCAGGTGTTGTCATTCTGCTTCTGTTCGTTGGGCTGGACATTCGATTAATTGCTTACCTAAAAAATAAACGAATATTATTCTGTTAATGCAAGCTTTTCTTTTCTCGAATAATACGATAACAATTTAAGAAAAGCGAGTTTCCTTTTAACTCGTAGCAACATTATTTTAGAACATTAAAAAACATTCATTACGTTACATCATCAAAAACATTAAGAAAGAAATTATTTTTCAAATGTGTTATGTGGTTGAGTAATATTTCCTGAAAAATATATCTGTATTGGCTTTATATCAACCTCGAATGGTTGATTAATTACTTTAAAATAGCTGAAATGTGTTTAAAAAAAATACTTTTTTCCCCAATGAGCTTAGACCTGTAAGAAAGTTGGAAAGATTTGCATTCGATCAGCTAATCCTTGCGATTGGCGGAAAATTCCTCATTCGTGGAGAAAGTCTACACATATGAATGATATTTTGAATTTTCGAAGATATATTCTAACCATGATAGTTATGCATAAAGTTCGGTGGTAGATTCCAACTGTGAAATTGCAAGGACGTAAGTAAATGAGTGTAAGTCTTCCCAAATGTATTCCTAGTTTTCAACGTACACCCAACTTTTTTGTTATACGCGCGATTTTGAAATAACACAGTTCACCAATATATTTTTTTACACGAATTTTTTGTTCCAGGACGAATCCTCCCCAATTTTTTTTCAATTCTAATTTTGACAGTGTAATCAGAAGAGGTCGGTTTGTGCCCACACATGCGTGAGTGACTTGGTCTACTTCATGGCTTGTTTACTTTGTATTCACGAGTTGCGAGGAATAACCGAATTTTATAATCACTTTTTTTTAGTTGTATTTCAACTTGAAAGCAGCATTTCGATTTCCAGCCAAACTGGAAATCCATCATGTTTCAGTTTCAACTGTATTCATTCGCTTACATTAAAAAATTGTTTTAACATGTTATTAACTTGAAATATATCCTTAAAATCACAATATCTGTTATGTATCTTTTTTTTTTTTTTTACAAATTTCTATGTTTTTTTTTTTATTTCGATAATTCAAGTCGACAAGGACGAAGTCGAAGGTAAAGTTCTGCTATTAACGGCTGATTTAATTCGCTAAGGCTTGAACTTTGCTTTAAGTATGAAACAACGTTTTCTTATGATTCTGACATGGAGCGCGCTTTAAAATTTCATCGTAATCTTAAGTTTTGTGTAGCACGTTCTCAAGAATTGTATCAGCAACATGTGAAACCAAAGTAAATAAATAAATAATAGACATTGCTAATAAAATAGATTGTAACAACAACAACAACAAAACACCAACAAAGGGCCGTTTATAACGAACGAAGTTCTTCATTAGAATCAAAGCCGACAGTTGCGCTAGAAATACTGATACACGTACTGTGAGAGCATTTTTGATCCAGTTCGTCATAAACGTGCACGCTTGTTATCAAGCAGCGATGAATAGTTTTTGGTTAGTAGTTTTATTTCTAATTTCAATTTGAATTATTATATGCTGTATGTACCTACACTAAATTTTCATTGCACAGTAATTAACATATTTTTTTTGTAATAAAAATGAATTGTTTTTGTTTTATAAATATGTAATATGGATTTCCTTATTTCTTTTTTGCACGGTTTTTTTTTTGGGGAAAATATTTAGTTTTTTCATCTTACACGATTTTTTAAAGTTGTGGAACATATCCCCAGATTTACCATATGCCGCGCGTACTTTTTTACACAAATTTTTTTGCACGGTTTTCTGAGAGACGTACCTACCGTGTAAAAAAAGTTGTTTTTTTTTAAAAAAAAAATTTGAGAGTCAAGATTCACATTTTAGATAAATTAGGAAAGTGCACAATTAATCCTAATTCTTAGCCCATGAGCGACTGAAGTTTTCAAATGGACAGTCATTTTTCAATTTCCTGACCTTGACGCAGAGCCCGGATGCTCACGAGCGGAAAGAAAAACAACGTGGTTCGGTGGCTCCTCTTGTTTCTTTGCCCGCCGATGATTTCATTTCATCCAAGTTTGACTCGGACATAATCTCTCTACAATTTATAATTTCTTCCGTAAGAAATATTTTCTAAATTTCTCACGGAATCTCCTTGTTTTATTTTAATTTGAAACACATCTTTTCAAATTCGTAAGAAAAATTATGAGCTTGTTTTATTTATATGTAGCATTCCAAAAAATGTATTTTTTCGGCAGTATCCAGGAAAACATTTCTTTTTGGACGATTCGATGAGTTGCAATGTTTTGGAAAGAAACAGACATTACTATAAACACCCGAAAGATAAAAACATTGATAATATATCCATAATTATGACACAGTTTAACATAAATATATCGTTATTTCTGACGTGCTCTAATATAAATATTGATAGCATATTGTTATTACTGACATATTTTGCTATAAATCTTGATAATATTATAGTTATTTTTTTCGTAATTGATAATAACTCGTTATGGAAATGTTGATAACATATCGTTTTCGTTTACGATACATTCGAAAAATATTGATAATATTATAGTTATTTCTATGGTTTGTACTATCGTTTATCGTTCGTTAACGATACATTATAAAAATATTGATAACATATCGTTCACCAGCATGAAATAATTAGTAAAACAAACTAATTCTTCCTTACCGTTCCTCCAAAATTTCGAACAGTAAAGTAATTTTCCTGGAATAGATTAACACGAATTTCAATATGTGAACATAATTAAAATTTTATTGATTGTGAAATGTATAATTCAAGCTTTACTGCGTTAACCTTGTTTGACAATACTGAATGATCCTTTTACGTGAGCGTACGAATATATCCACGTGATCACAGATTGTAATTTATTAACTATGATCTTCATCACAAACCAGTGGCGTAGTGGGAATTTCGGGCACCCGGTGCGAACCCTAAGTTTCCCGCCCCTATGGAAATAACAAATAATAAAAATAACATAAATGCATTGGGCATGAGTAAAATTGAATTACTTTTAGGGTAATGAGTTAAAATAAATAAATAACATTCTATGAAGGTAAAACCACAAAGCTATTGAAAAGTTTAAAAATAAACAAAACATTCACCTTAACTCTCCCGTTTATTCGAAGAATCGCATAAGACATACAAAAATAAACTGGATTTAACAATAACTAACAAATTTAGGTACACATGAAACTTCATCTTAGTATAAAATAAACAATATCAACGCTGCACGGCTCTTTTAAATAACAAAAATGTTGAAAAAACGTGGGATCGCGGGTGGCCGCTTTTGTTTCCGAAATTCAAAATGTGAAATTTGTTTTCTTGTATTGAATAACATTTTTGAGAGACTTTTATTAACTTCACATAAATGTAAACATATTTCTTATGGCAAATCTTACAACTCTATTTTATGCCACTTCCACTTGTCCAATAGCCTTGAAATTCTGAATAAGTACCTATGTAGTCTTGATGATAATACCGTTATCTGAACTAATGACTTTGGCTTGATGTTGCAGACAGGGTATCCGTCTCAGCTGCTCCTCGCCCCCTCCCATATCCGCACCCCCCAGGTCCATGACCCCTTCTTTCCCCCTCACGCGACGCCTTTGCCGCAAACATTTTGCGTTTTCTACATCGTTAATCAGAGCAGGAAATAAATTTTAAGTTTCACTTTTATAGTCCTTATACTCGTATATTCTGAAATAAATTTCATTTCCTGTAAGAAATGGACTTACGAAATTTCTCTAATCCTTTTCCTTAATTTCCTTTTGTTTGCACAATTTAAGCCATACATTACTTTCTTTCCCGATTAACGTATCCTGGTCAAATACGTGGTACTTTGTTTAGGCATGAGAGGTGAAGTTTCGAACTCTTGCTTTTCATTCTACGTGGTGATTTATAAACACTTTCCGGATTTCATACCGTGGGTAAAGAGTTTTCTAAAACATTTTCTTGGAAATTAAAGTTTGTTAAATTATCGAATAACTAAAAATATATACTCCTTTTTCATTTTATTTTTTGTTGGTTCGAACTTGAGGTAAAAAAAATCAAAATTTTTTTCTTTATATTGTTAGATATTGTAAATGATTTTAATATTATCAGTATTGTTGCTAATTTATTACAAATAAACGGAATAGTATTGTTTTCTTGCACTTGTGGAGTGTATTTATGAAGTCACAGCAATAAAAAAATTTGAATCGTGAGTTTTGAAATCCTTATAATAGTAACTAATCTCGAAGCATTTTATCTAAATATTCTGAAAAGTACAACTTCCAGAAATTCTGGGAGACATATGGCAAGAAAGTAGTATCATCACTGTAATTTTTATATAATAATTCTTAAGCGATAATAATTTAATTAGTAATTTTTCTGGTAATAATAGTTCAGTTCAAAAATTATATAGAATTTTTTTTTTTTTTTTAAAAAAAAAAAATTTAAGACTTGAAAAGAATAAATTTTTTAGGCAACTCACTATTAATGTTTAGAAATTGTACAGAGAAAAAAAAAAAATTCAAAATAAAATAATAATGCAACAAGTTTTTAATGATGTAACTTTTTAACAATTGATAATTATGTGGTTATACTTTACAAAAGATGCTTAAAATAACAGCAGGATTATTTTAAAACAATAAGTTAATTAAAAAGTTCTGTTGATTACATAAATTAAGAGTATGAAGCTTAATGTGCATAAAGAAATTGAGTTTAGTTTTTATTAAAGTCGCATTAGAAGCAACACGAGGGTTATTGGCGACGGACCTCGTCATTTTGAACCACGGTCAAGTGACGAGGACGACACCTGAGCTGGCACTCCTTCACCTAACTTCCCAACCACGCCAACGGAAGGACTTTGGGTCCCGACAGATTTAACATGCATCAGCCCCGGCTACACGGCAGGTTTTTAGTGGCCAAGGATCGATCCCGCGACTGAATGAAAACCGCCGATCATGAATCCATGACCACTAGGCTACCACGGCCACATAAAGAAGTTGAGAACTCTGAATTAAAAAAATGTTTGAATTATAAAAAATTGTTTTTACTGTGAATTTTTTTTAAAAAAAAAAAAAAAAAAAATTTAACTAATGTTGAGCTCCCTCTTAAAAATCATTTTCTGATTACATCTCTAATCTAACGTTTACTGTTCTGAAGGCGCCAAAGACGCGCGGCGTTCTATAAAAAAAAACCAGAATCTGGAGAAATATTGTAGAGGATGTTTCCATGCGAGGAGTGAAAATTGGTTTGGGTTCAGCTGTGAGAAGTCAATTGTCCTGTAAATTTTGATACTAAGCATTTTGAGCATTGTCCATTTTCTGTACCGAATCGGTCTTGAAGGATACTTCGATGAGGATTGAGATGTAAGTTCTATACAGAGACACTGCAATTTGCGTAAATATTAAAAAAAATAATAATTTACTTCAAGAGAATAAATTACGAATGTAGAAAAGGAAATGGAAAAGAACGCGAGGTTGTAAAGCGAGGAGGCAGGGAGGGGGAGGAGAAATCTAAAATGAGAGGTTTAAAAATAGAACATGATAGTAGCGGAGAGGAAGGGGAAAGCGAGTGAAAGCAATTGTGCATCATCGGAACGAATCAGATAAAGCGTAAAGAGAAATGCTGACAGGGAGAAAAACCGTCTGGTAAAAAAAGGAAGAAATGGAGTTTCCTGAAGGAAGTTGTGACGTTCAAGTCAAATAACAGAAACATGGAATTAAGTTGTAAACACCCTCGAATTACATTATTATTCAAGGCGCAATGGTAGTGTGTTTCAAAATAAATTAGTCCTGATTGAGTGATAATAATGATTTTCTTTTCCTTTTTTAAGTAACGTCAAAATGAAATAAATTTCAAAAAATAATTTTTTTTTTTTTTTTTTTTTTTGCCAAACCTTTTCTCTTAATGAGTGGTTTATTTTACATGCAATTTTAATAACTATGCAGTTTGAAAGTTACTTTTCTACTTCAATGATAAACGAACAAACAAATAATAAAAAAAAAATTTCAATTATAATTACGAAAATTGCAAATTTAGAACCAAAAGTTAACATTTCGAGCAAATTTTAAATTTTGTTTTGAAATAAAATAGTATCTTGTATGATATAATAATGGAGCGGCTCTCTTGAACAACGACAGACAGAAATTATAACGCTTTGATAACAACTCGAGGAAGTGTTCCTTTTGGCCTAGTCGATAAGAGCACTGCAAAAAGTATACGGACAAGTTTTCTCCGGACTAACAATTCGAGGGTTAAAATCATCTCCATCGCTCAAGATCCTCCTCCCTCGATGCGGAGGGGAAAATATCGCTTCCACCGAAATAATTTCGATAAAATAAACATCTTGCATTTACTATTAACAATCCAACAAGGAATATAAACACGTTACTTTTAGATATCACAGTTTCTCTTTTATTCTTTTCCCCCAACCCACAAACCATGTACTTAAAAATACATCCTTTTTTTTTTATTTCGAATATAAGAGAATTTCCTCCAAAATAAAATTTTAAGAATAAAAACAATTGCTCCTGGGAAAATCAGAAACTCCGTATCACATAAAGATCTTAATCCCCCCCCCTATCAAAACGCACATTGCTTACATATCGAGAAGATTTTACAATAGATTAATTGATCATGAAAATGCCCTATCAATCCCGCAATAACTTTTTTAACTTACAACCTTCATAAAATTTTGCATTTCGTCTGACACCCCTTATATTTATTGCCTCATGTAGACTGATAAATCTTAACTCCACTCTATTAAGCTTCCCGTTCACATCATCATCATCATTAAAAAAAAAATGGCGTCCATTCAATAACAAATTCGGCTTTGCTTTCCTTGTTTAGGCTAAAACAACCTTGAAACAAGAGATCCATGACTCGATTACGTTACTCCAATCTTTTCACCCTATCTTCTTCCTCCCTCATAGTTGATTTTTTTTACGAAATTTAGCTATTTAAATAATTTAAAACGCTCTTCTTACATAAAGAGAATATTTTTTTTAAAAAAATGAAATATAAATAATTTGTATCGATAAATAAAAAATATATGTAAAATAATCAGACATTCACTTCAATTACTAAATAAATAAACAAAAATACTAACTCTATTCCTTTCATCTGCACTTCTCTCCTTTCGTAACTTTTAGTTAAAATTTCAAATGTGTTCTGTGCACAATTTAATATGCAAGTAAATAATTAAAAAAAAAAATTCATGGCAAAAAGTCAGAGTAAAGTGTCCCTGTGACTGGTACTCAAGAAAAATTTGATTGTTGCTGTCGATTAGATGTGATTTTTGGATGAATTTTCAGAAAGTACTTTGAATTTTAAAACGTTTTTCTGAATTTCACTTGGTGTGTGTGTGTCATCAAATTTTCGATCGTTAATTTAACCAACTTCCCATCAAGCTAGAGCTTTGAAATTTTGAGAATCGTTCGTACTCGCCTAACAATGCAATATTTAGACGTTTGCGACAAGTTTTAACTCATATTTTCTTTAATAATGCAGTTTAGCCCAAACACTTGGCGCGATTTCAAAAATTGGCACCAAACTTGGCGA
>BMAW01064974.1:0-12579 GCA_019974015.1 Nephila pilipes | reverse complement strand
TTGGCTGAGCGTTAAAACAGTGAAAATGAACAGGGTAGCCACATTTGGCAAAATACTGCCAAATAATTCTTGTCGCCAAGGGTAAACCTTTTCTGAATTCTGGTTCCCATTTTTTTTAATAAAATGACTTACAAACTTTCAAATGCATGTTTTGATTTTATGAGTATTATGAATTTCTTAATATGCTCACAAATGTATCTTTTTAAGTAAATTTTAAAGTTAAAAATAACTAACAGTTTTAACTAATATTTCAATAATTTTCTTTAATATACTTTGCTACCATATAAAAACGTTATTTTTAAAAACGTTGGTTTTTATATCGAATTATTTAATAATATACCTAAACTGTGAAGAGTGATGGTAATGAAATACAACGAGAACGCTGTGAGATTTCTAGCAAAGTCAAAATGGAATAAAACGTTACTTCATTAATGTTGTAAATCTTTGTGCAATATAAAATTGCTTGTTAAAACATTTTTCAAGGCATTCGATAAAATTCAAATAAATTGAATTGTTTGAATATTCGAAGAACGACATGTATTCTGAACCGAAAGAGACGTTTATTGTATAAAAATTTACTTACGGTCAAGGGTAAGAATTTTCGCCTGGTAGAAAAAAAAATTATATCTTATGCAAAGTCATAGGTCATGTGACACACTGTAATTTGTATTCATGATCAGCGAGATGACGTTTTCCCGGCATTCTGTTTCCTCCAACCGGAGTAACGGCGGACATCTAGAAAAATAACATAAAAAAACCTTGAAAAAAGAACAATTTCTTCTAATTATAGAACAGTAATAAAGAAACAAAAAGTAAAAAAAAAAAAAAAATTTAAAATTTTCAGTTCCTTTTTTTTTTTTTTATTCTTTTGCCTCATAGTTATTTGCAGTAAATTTATACAATGCAAAACTTTAACTGTGTTTATTTACTAAAATGTAAAACATATGATTATAAATATACCGTTGAAACTTGTAACAAGATATTAGTATATGTGTTACTTAATACAGGCATGATGCTAATAAATTTAGAGATGTAAAAAAAAGTACAATAAAATAAAAATTAGACAAGATTATTCTCATAAACTTGAAAATTTTGAATCAACTACTATTATTAAGGTTATGCCTAACAGTAAAAGAAAGTTTTGGTTTGAAAATTAATATATTAGGATTTATAATACTTTATATCTATTTAGTAAAAATGTAATTCAAATTATAAAATTTGTATCTTAAATAATAAGTTTCAATATAAAAGTATTAAATATTTTCGTTTTCTTGTCTGAAGAAAAGAGAAATTTAATTATTGAGGCATTTTGTTACAAAAGTAAATAAAATAGACAGTAATTGTCTACATCTTTAGGACTTTCTGTGGACTCCTATAAAATATTGTAGTATTAAACTAATATGAATCAATATTTTGATAATATAAATTTTGACAATATTCTTAATAAGCATAATTCCTGTTAATAAAATTAATATTAAAAAAAAAAACTTCCAAAATTTATAAAAATATGGGACGTTTGATTCATAACTATAATAATTGTAAAGAATTGCAGAGCAAGTATGTATCCAACCGTAAGGATTACAAAGAATACATAAATGAGGAGTACCAACATACGTTCTGTTTTCCTTGTCATGCTATCTTAGGCGAAACAGAAGAGGCTGTTTAGCCGCTGGATCTTCATCTGTCGTAGAATACTCGATGTGGTTAGTGGTATTTATTGTCAGGGATATAGATCTTATACAAATTACGAAAAAAGGTACATATTTCAGAATTATGACTTCTGATAACAATAATTATATTAAAGGAAAAGAAAATTAATGAAAATATCGATAATTTCTTAACTGTATTGGCTCTAGTAGAGGAAATATTTATTATCCTATGACGTCATTCTCAAACTTCATGATAGTACAAATATAAGAAAGTGGGAAAAATTAAAGCAAAATTGAAAAAAAAAAAATTAAAAGCATCTAAGAAGTTCCCAACTTAAAGTCAAATGAAATAATGGAAATTAAGAAAAATACAGCTTGTAATTACTCTTTTATGAGAGAATTATTTACTTTTACTCCATATTAACAATATCGTATGAGTACTTCGCCTGCAATAAGTAACGCCCCCCTCCCAGTAACAGGTCAATTGAAAAGTCCCCAGCCTGACACATAGATAGCGCTACTAGAATTAAATCCATATGTTTTTTAGTTAGCCCTAACCCTCAAAATATGAGGGTATAAATTTGACCGCTGTCGGATCATTAGTTTGTGAATTATAGCATTTTGAGTGAAGCAACTTTTGTTATTGTGAAAAAAATGGATAAAAAGGAATTTCGCGTGTTGATAAAATATTGCTTTTTGAAGGGAAAAAATACAGTTGAAGCAAAAACTTGGCTTGATACCGAGTTTCCGGACACTGCCCCAGGAAAATCAACCATCAAGGATTGGTATGCTAAGTTTAGACGTGGTGAAATGAGCACCGAAGACGGTGGACGCCCCAAAGAGGTTGTTACCGACGAAAACATTAAAAAAATCCACAAAATGATTTTGAATGACCGTAAATTGAAATTGAATGAAATAGGAAACACTCTAAAGATATCAACTGAACGTGTACATCATATCATTCACGAATATTTGGGTATGAGAAAGCTCTGTGCAAAGTGGGTACCGCGCGAGCTCCCTTTTGACCAAAAACAACGACGAGTTGATGATTCGGAGCAGTGTTTGAAGATGATCGAGCGTAATAAACCCGAGTTTTTGCGTCGATATGTGACAATGGATGAAACATGGCTCCATCCTTTCACTCCGAAGTCCATCCCGCTCCAAAGCGTGGGAAAACGCAACAGTCGGCTGGCAAGGTTATGCATCTGTATTTTGGGATGCACATGGAATAATTTTCATTGACTACCTTGAAAAAGGAAGGACCATCAACAGCGACTATTACATAGCGTTATTGGACCTTTTGAAGGACGAAATCGCCGAAAAACGGCCGCATTTGAAGAAAAAGAAAGTGCTTGCTTCATCAAGACAATGTGTCACAAGTCAGTGAAAACGAGGGCAAAAATCCATGAATTGGGCTTCGAATTGCTTCCTCATCCACCGTATTCTCCAGATCTGGCCCCCAGCGACTATTTCTTGTTCTGAGATCTCAAAAGAATTCTCGCTGGGAAGAAATTTTCGTCGAATGAAGAGGTGATCGCCGAAAATGAGGCCTATTTTGAAGCAAAGGACAAATCATGCTACAAAAATGGTATCGTAAAGTTGGAGGGTTGCTATAATCAGTGTATCACCCTTGAAGGGGATTATGTTGAATAAAAAAAAAACAATTTTGCCAAAAAAATGTGTTTTACTATGGTAAGCCGGTAACTGTTCGATTGACCTGTTAGAGGGAGCTGCCATCGACTCTTATTTAGGGATGCCTCGAAAAGAGCCTTAAGTCAAATGTATGACACATATTTAAGAACAGGAGAAATAAACAGAAATGTAAAATTATATATATATTATTAACAACCAATTACCCTATACCTACTTAGGACTACCAGACTGAAGCTTTTATAATTTAACCACAGATAGTGGTAAAAATCGAATAATATGAAATGAAAGAAAAAAAAAAAAATCACAAATTTGAGTATGAAAAATGAACATCGTGTATTCATACTCATATACTAGAAGAAGCACAAAGATTATAGAGGACAGGGTAGTATGGTCAGTACTTTAAAGGGCATTTTTCTATCCTTGATTGTAAAAGTACTATCTGATTCTGTGTTGTCTCTTGAATCTGAGTATTCAATATTTTTACAAAAAGTAAATATGATGTTGGTGGAATTACACTGGTGTAAGAAATTAAGAGAATTTTCATATTTTATCTACGATCTCCAGAACTACTGGACAGATTTTAATAAAATTTGGTGTGAACATAGGTTGATATAATACATGCAAAATAAACATTCAACAGTTATAATAGACACACATGTTTATGCGTAACACTCTTGGGTGTCTGAAGGTCGGAAACAACGGTTGCAGAATACACAAAAAAAGTGGATTAATAGGTGGTATGGTCCCCTCTTACAGCTATACACGCCGTACAGAGTGATGTCATGCTAGAAATAAGGCAGTTTATCAGTGCCTGGGGCAATTGGTCCCACTCATTCACCAACCCTGTTATCAGTTCCTGGATGGTTCTCGGAAGGGGTTTGCGAGTTTCTATTGCCCTCCCCAGAGCGTCCCAGACATGCTCTATAGGATTGCTGTCTGGAGACCTGGCTGGCCAATCCATCCGGCGAATATCCTCACTCTCGAGAAATTCGTCGACCAGAAGAGCTCTATGTGGCCTCGCGTTATCGTCCATTCAGATGAACTCGGGGCCCACAGCACCCCGGAAAAGGCGAACATAGGGCTCCAAGACCTCATCCCTATACCCCACACCAGTCACAGAGACTCTGTCAAAGACGTGGAGAGGTGTGCGACCATCCAACATGATGTCTGCCCAGACCATAACACTGCCATAATAGTCGATTTCGTGGACATTGGAGGGTAGGTAGTGGGTCCTTGGCTCTCTCCATATGAAAATACGGCGAGAATCGGTGTTTAGACTAAAACGGGTTTCATTGAACAGAACGGTCGCCCATTGCTCTATACTCCAGTAATGGCCTGGGCAGGCATCATGTTGGATGGCCGCACATCTCCCCACGTCTGTGACAAAGGCTCTGTGACTGGTGTGAGGTATAGGGAGGAGGTCTTGGAACCCTATGTTCGCCTTTTCCGGGGTGCTGTGGGCTCCGAGTTCTTCATAATGGACGATAACGCGAGGCCACATCGAACTTTTCTGGTCGACGAATTTCTCGAGAGTGAGGATATTCGCCGGATGGATTGGCCAGCCAGGTCTCCAGACAGCAATCCTATAGAGCATGTCTGGGACGCTCTGGGGAGGGCAATTGCAACTCGCAAACCCCTTCCGAGAACCATCCAGGAACTGATAACAGGGTTGGTGAATGAGTGGGACCAATTGCCCCAGGCACTGATAAACTGCCTTATTTCTAGCATGACATCACTCTGTACGGCGTGTATACCTGTAAGAGGGGACCATACCACCTATTAATCCACTTTTTTTGTGTATTCTGCAACCGTTGTTTCCGACCTTCAGACACCCAAGAGTGTTACGCATAAACATGTGTGTCTATTATAACTGTTGAATGTTTATTTTGCATGTATTATATCAACCTATGTTCACAACAAATTTTATTAAAATCTGTCCAGTAGCTCTGGAGATCATAAATAAAGTATGAAAATTCTCTTAATTTCTTACACCAGTGTAGAATAGAACCTTCTAGAATAATATTAACCACTGATTTATCAGTCTCTTTAAGAGCTTACAGAACATCTTAGACTGATGAAGAGAAAGTTAATAAGCAAATAAAGAATTTATTGTTAACAGAATTAATTAAAGAATCTAATAGTAATTATTTATCACCAATGACTTTAGCCTATAAAAGAGATGAAAATAAGGGAAAAAAATATCCATTGATTATCGCAAAGTAAGACTGATGCTGAACTTTTACCAAGAATTGATACATTATTAGACAAATTAACCCTTGCTAACATTTTCTCAACTCTGGATCTTACATCTGGTTACTGGCACATACCCCTTTACTAGAAAGACAAATCTAAATTTGGTTTTGTTGCCATTATAGAGGCTTATTAGAATTCAAATTTTTCTAATTCGTTTCAAAAATGCACCGGCAATATTTGATCTCACCATTCGCAGTATTCTAAACAAATGTATTTTTCAAAATTTGTCTGTCGCTTTGGAAAGGAATTATGGGAAAGATTAGCGAGAGCCATTGAGAGAAGAGAGATATTGAGAGCGCATGGGAATTAACTTCACGTGAGTCTAAAATTTGGAAAATTTATCACCCTACGACTGACAAATATACGGTTCCCTGTGGATAATTAAACCCATCCTCATTTATTCATACCCATAAGACACGGTTTCACCATCAATCATTCATAAACATAATAAAGTCACCACTTGGATTGGTACATCACTTTCTTATGTTCTATATCACTTTACGAGAAGAATAACTAGTGTTATGCAACTACTGTACGTATAGTACTACCAGAGTACCCAGCCGAGTACCAATGATCACGAGTTTAGAGAACGGTGATGAAAACGAATCACGTGTCCAAGTTCTGATTCCACAAAAGAACGTTATGCGGATTATAAGGAGATATCGTCTTAAAAGGTTTGAATTCCCGTCGTTCACGTTTTACATTTACGTTGGATTCATCGGGGACTACAGCGCGGATTGCTCTCCTAGCCCGAATCTTGTAAATTATAAGTTCCTTTGATAAAAATGGTGTTTTCCTTCTGCTAAGTTGAATCTGGGTAATAGAAGAAAAAATTTGGAGAAAATTGAAGCGAAATAGCGTTGTTTTCAAAGCTGATAGATGATCTGAAGTATCAGTGTCATTAGTGACACCTGGTGGATGAAAGAGTCTTTACTTGATGTTGTGATGTAGACGTTAGGAGGTGAAAGTACAAGCTTAGATACTGTCGTCGTAATTAGAAGGTTATTCAGAATTTAAAAATCTGACGCAACTACACCCCTATGTCATACTTAAGTGCGAAATAATAAACAACAAACTCTCTCTTTGAATAAATATTACTGCGTAGCATACAAGCAACGTGCGAGGGCACACAAATAAAGCGCTCGTCTACAAAACCAGTGCACCAAAGTTTAAAACCTAGTGCTAATAACATTGGAAAATCACGTTACAAATTTACTTAACAGTGCGAACTTTTTTTTTATTAAAATATTTTAAAACCTTCTAAAATATTTTTTACTTTTCCAGAGCAGTGTTCTGGAATATTCTTGTGCAATATTTTAACCCGTGTTTTCTCAGTCAAATGTAGCTGCTCTTTGTCTGTTAAAAAATTGCGTTTCGTTCGAAAATCATGGGGAAAATTTAAGGAGTGATAGAAAACATCTAAACAAGCAATTTTCACTCTACGATGCAACGGCGGAAAGCAAGCGGTGAAACGCTAGACAGCGCTGTAATGGAAAGCATAAAAACTGAGTTTAATTACACATCGACTTTCTACCAAGAATGTGAATTTCTGGAAGAATTATTATTCATTATTGTATGTCGTCATGCTACCTGAAATCCTCGGTATTGATGTCACCAAACATCCGGTAGAAATGACGATGTGTTTAAATAAATAATAATTCTTCCAGAAATTCACATTCTTGGTAGAAAGTCGATGTGTAATAAAAAAAACTCTTTATACTTTTCATTACAGCGCCATCTAGTGGTTCACTGCTTGCTCTCCTCTGTTACATTGTAAGGTGAAAACTGTTTGTTTATATGTTTTCTATCACTCCTTAAATTTTTGCACTTGAGTTAGCTCTTTAGTTTCGCTATATCACTCATATAAATTTTTGCTTTATTTCTGCTTGCTATAAAAAGCAAACTTAAAATTCTTTGATTCTACATTGCCCCTCATGGCATGAAGTTCTTTGGACTTCCCGCTTTGCCGTTTCGACAAATTTTTCACTTCTGTTGTCCCCCTCACAGCAAAAAATTCTTTTCCAATCATAAAAATAAAAATAAATCCCTTTTTTACCTATTTCTATTCTAATAATTTCATTTGTTCATCATGAATATAAATTTGTTACATCAGATTAGAATCAGGGCAAATATATATATACTTTTCTAGTTGTTGTTGAAGGGAATAATTTTTCTTTTATTATTATTTTTAATCAGAAGCGAAATTAAAATAAAAATTTGATTGTGTTCAGTTTTTACTATACGAATACCCCATCGAAATCCACTTTGGAATATACTAAAGATAGATGCAATCTTCCTTTCAAGCAACTTTTAGCGAAAATAGTAGTTAATAAACAAATATTCAGTGCATTGTATGATGAAAATTGCTTTTTTCTTTAAATGTTTGTGCATGAGATTCGAAACACCCTGTATATCACCAGATCAAGAACTTTCTGGATTCTAAGGTATCCAAAATGTTGAATAATGCAAATAGAAATGTTTCTTTAGCACCACTTTTTAAATAAATTATTTATATTAATAAAGTTTTTTTCTGATAACCTCCTATGAGCTTTTTTAAAGCACTCTCTCTCCTAACTTCCAAGTAATATATTCAAGTAGGAGATACCTTCGGGCGTCTCCTGATCATACTAAAAATTAGCTTCAAAGCATCGCCATAGGATTGGTTCCGCCACACTTTGAATACAGTTCATTTCTTCGAGACTGAACATCTAATCGTGGATTGGGTTTACTTAACTAGATTGTAAGTGTTGCTAACACGTCGTCTTGAAGGATATACAGTGAAAGGTTCAAAGTATGGACATATAATACAATATGATTGTAATATTTGCATTTAGTTTGCATAAGATGCATTTACATTGCTGAGATTCATTAAATTAAATTTTTTATCGAATTTTTATTTTCAGCAACAACAGTTGAATAATTTTTCGAGTTCCAGCCTGGGCAGGCATTTTATTAGGTTCATTTTAAAATATTAAACTGAAAAAAAAAAAGATTACATTGTGCCGAAGCACGGAGTAGTAAGCAAGAAGGAAAGAAAAAAAAGAGGCACATTTTTTTTTTTTATCAAAATTTCACTTTATTTCTGTGCTGAATAAACTTAGGAAACTTTTTGGGATATATATAGTAAAGTAAACAACTCATTAAAAATAGTGGTAATTACAATTTAACAAATTTAAATTTTATGATCCAAAAATAGTCTTGAGATTAAGTGAAATTTGAGAAATTATGCATTTTACAACACCTTTCCTGACATGAGAGAGGAGGAGAGAAAGAAAGGAAATATATATTTCCTCAACGCCACTGCAATGGCGAGAAACCCCAGTAACGGTCACGTGTATAGGTGTCACAACGAAAAGTAATTGGGTGATGTTTTTATTATAATATCCGACCTAGATATTACTTACTTTTATATTATTCGTTTGCTTTTAATTTAATTATTGATTTTTATAGCAGAATAATCTGTTTTAATCATTTTGTTACTAACATTGGCAACGTTTTTGTACTGAAGAATGTTTTCCTGAGAAAATACAATTGCATTTGGACTTTCAATAAGATATTTTCTTTCCTTCGTAATATCTGTATATGTGGAGCCTGGTGCCCACAAGTTTGCTTACTTTATGTTATTCATTCAGGAAATGTCTCTTATTTTCAGCCCTGACAGTCACATAGAATGTTAGAGGAAACCAAATTAATACATACGTTTGATCAAGATATGAAAATATTGAACTTCGTACTTTGTGTTAACTCTCATTACTAAACTATACAGGGTGTTTCGGGGCAAATCATAGGCAAAAAATTTAAGAAATTGCAGAAAACATCGAAACAGATAATTTTCACCCTATAATGCATCTGCGCAGAGCAAGCAGCGGACCGCTAGATGGCGCTGTAATAGGAAGCATAAATCCAGAGTTTATTACAACGTTTTTCTGAATTTCACTTGGTGTGTGTGTGTGTGTGTGTGTGTGTCATCAAATTTTCGATCGTTAATTTAACCAACTTCCCATCAAGCTAGAGCTTTGAAATTTCGGGAATCGTTCGTACTCGCCTAACAATGCAATATTTATTCGTTTGCGACAAGTTTTAACTCATATTTCAATAATTTTAATAAGTCAAAATATTCTTTCCTCGAGGCGCTTTTAGGATTCAGGGAAAAATTTCTTTCCCCCTCTGGGAGCACCGGGCACTCCCCACGCAGCATGAGGTTATCGTAAACCTTTTGTACTCACAAAGGGGAGATACTATCTCCCCTTTACAATCTCCGAGATAGTAAGGGTTGCTGACTTTTAGTCAGTAATCATTCGCAAGAAAGAAAGTTTCCAATATTAGGCGCCATGTCTTATCACAATAATTTTTTCTGAATTCTGGTTCCCATTTTTTTTTTAATAGAATGACTTACAAACTTTCAAATGCATGTTTTGATTTTATATTATGAATTTTTTAATACGCTCACAAATGTCTCTTTTTAAGTAAATTTTAAAGATAAAATAACTAACAGTATTAACTAATATTTCAATAATTTTCTCTAATAAACTTTGCCACCATATAAAAACATTGCTTTTAAAAACGTTGGTTTTTATATCGAATTATTTTTATTTCTACCGTGGAGTTTAGGGGGCGTGGCCTTTTCCTGAATAATGGGAAGTCCGTGCTGCTTCCAATAAAACTAAGAGCAACAAAGATTTGTTACAAAAAAAAAAAAAAAAAAAAGGAAACTTTCTAAGCAAAACAGAAGTTATCCAACAGATAAACAGAGATATCAAAAACAACGAAACGGGTTGTATAATGCTTTACAATTAAAACCGTCCATAATAATTCAAAATATTAATGTGAATTGGTAATTTTTATCTTACTAATATATTTTTAAAACAAATTATTCAAATAATATTTAACTAATTTAAAGAAAAGGCTGCATGCCAACTGGTTTGATTTTTAAAACGTTTTCCTGAATTTCACTTGGTGTGTGTGTCATCAAATTTTCGATCGTTAATTTAACCAACTTCCCATCAAGCTAGAACTCTGAAACCTTGGGAATCGTTCTCACTTGCCTAACAATGCGATATTTAGACATTTGCGACAAGTTTTATCTAGTATTTTCTTCAATAATGCAGTTTATCCCAACCATTAGGCGCGTTTTCAAAAATTGGCACCAAACTTGGCGATTTTTTTTTGTTTGGCTGAACGTTAAGTCCATAAAACGCCACAGCCACATTTAGTAGCCACATTTCGCAAAATACTGCAAAATAATTCTTGTCGCCAAGAGTGATTGGGTTAAACTGCATTCCAACCATTTAATTTACCGGATGAATTAATTAATTTTAGTTACTTTTAACGTTTTTACGTATTTCACTTGGTGTGTGTTTCTGTGTGTGCGTATCAGTGTGTCATCAAATTTTCTAACGTTAAATTAACCAACTTCCCATCAAGTTTGAGCTCTGAAATTTCGGGAACCGTTCTTACTTGCCTAACAATGCAATATTTAGATATTTTCGACCAGTTTTAACTAATATTTTAATAATTTTTCTTAATAAACTTTGCCACTATATAAAAACGTTGGTTTTTATCTCGAATTATTTCGTTTATGGTTCATTTGTCTCGCTTCATGAACTAGAACTCGCCACTTGAGTTGTACGTGTCGCTAGTAGCATGCAAAAATTTGCCCATGTAAATTGTGCAGATCTCTAGTAATACGCGACTTTTTAAATGCGTAATTTTAACGTAATTCCTAGTTATAGAGTTGGTATTTGTAAATTTTTGAATGGTTTATATAAAAGTGTAGCAGGACTGTTCTTGGAGATTTATCGTTGAGACCTGCTCTCTTTGTGCAGTTTTATAATTAAAGATCTTGTGATGGGTTCTTACCTCTCGGAGCCATTATTAAATTATATAATTATTTAGCATCTAACATAGAGAAAGTTACAGATAAACCTTCAGAACTATCCGTAACAAACAACATAATCATAAAGAAGTATATCAAGACTTTTAAATGATTTACAAGCTTTAAATTTTCAAATTGCATGCATACTTTTGTGGCATAAGTTATTACTGGCAGATAAAAAAATGATCTTTAAAATTGTTATGTAAATTAAGGCTAAGTTCATTTCCAACTTTTCTTGAAGTGTAATTTGTAATCAATAAGGTATGTTCTCCAAAGATATATATGTCTTATATTTATTTTAAAAATTTTGACTGCTTAAGTGACTGTAAGATTTTATGGCGCAAGAGACAAAGCAGGCCATGCTGTGCCAAACATTTGTTAAAATCCATTACAAACTATATTATTTTAAAAACCTGAGACAAACACAAGGAGACAAAAACGGTGAAAGGTTAAAAATTCAAATATGGTGCAAAAAAGGCCAATGTTTTTTTAAAAAGCAAATAATCTATGGTGGGAATTTTATCTTTTAGACTACATACTCCCATGCATGAGGTGCATACTTGCTATGGTGATTATTTAATCACTAAAGTAAGTATATAAACTCGCTAGTGATTTAAGGTTTAAAAAATTAAAAACAGTCTAACTTTTAAATAAATATTTCCTTACTTCAATACTTAATAGGTTATCCTTTAGCATCCACAACAGTATGTAAGCATTTGAACATGTAATATCTGTATCGATGTTTCTTCATTTTTAGGTTAAGATTTATCAAAGACGCCTCCTAATTAAAAAAAAAAAAGAATCCTGTCCAATTTGCCGTTTCACATGTCCAAAATAAAAAATAATTAATCTTAATTAAACCGGAGCGGAAATTTTTTGATTTTATTAAAATAAGAACTGATCACTATTTGTTCATGCAAATAATCGAAAACAGATAAATTAATAGTGTTAGAAGTAGATTAGTAAATAGAAATTTATTTAGATAATAAAATCGAAATAATTTATTAATAGAAATAAATTAGTGTATCAACAGAAATCCATCGCCATACTCATCATAACAGGCATCCTTTAACCAAGCCTCTTTTACGTTGCAATATATGTAGAGCATATATATTTTTAAATATATACATATATTAAAATATATATATA
>BMAW01064967.1:0-48379 GCA_019974015.1 Nephila pilipes | reverse complement strand
TTTTATTTACTTCCCACTTCTCTTAAATTGATTAGTATTCTGTTACTCCAACCTGAGGCTTGCATTCAATATGCCCCTGAAGCTCAGAATTTTGTTACTTACTGAATTAAATGGAAAATAATTATTAAGTTATTTAACTATTTCTTGTGAGTGCTAGATTTTGGAAGTATGTTAAGCTAATGAAATATCAAGGCTAAGCCACATAGCCTTCAATCTAAGACTTAGTTAAAAAGACACAAAGCAACACAATCTAGATCCTTTTTTTGTAGATTTTCGATAAACTTCATTGCACTTAATATCAGAAAGCTATTTCTAGAGAAGTTTTGTATGTGAAAGAAGGAAATGTTTTGATTGCTTTCCCAAAATTTAACTGTTTAATGCGTCAGCTTCAAAATCTGTCGAGAACATACATACTGTAGCTGACTAGAAAATTTAATCAGTGATGACATTCTCAGATGGGAACCCGAAATCTGCGATCAATTAGATGGAGGGGACCATGCTATACAATATTCAAACAGGTAAATAAGCTGCGATTTAGCTAAAAGTACACATAAGTTTTGGCTGTTTCAAATTAATACCAAACAACACATATTTCTCTCGAAATAATCCCTTCCATTTTTTATTCTATATATATTTTGATTAAGGGAAAAGATAGAAATAGTAGGAAGTAGTATTTTAAAATTATTATTTTAATAATGAAGTATAAACACCCACATAGCTTTGAAATCATTTATGTCCAATTTTGAATTAAATTTCTTAACTTTTTTCTCTTAAGATATGATTTGTAGGTCTCTTTCAAGCTTTGTTGTACTTTATTGTAATTCTCAAAATTACTTGTTTTATACTTTAAGTTTTAATTATTTGCATGCTTAATATGTATTCTTGAATATTACATAATATTATAATTTCCATAATTTAATGGTTTTACATTTTAATTTCGGAAGTATTAAATTATAAATATAACACTTACAAATAATCTCAACTTACATTTTATTGTCGTAATTTTTATTTTATTTTATAATATCTTTTTGTAATTTTGTAATAATTGGAATTGAATAGTTAAATATTTATTATTATTAATTTTGGTTTTCATTAGATATGACTTGTAATTTATACACATGTTAAAATTACATCCAATTAACATTAAAAGTTATATATATATATATATATATATATATATAATATTTATGTTAAAATAATCTAATTATATATATCTAGGCAGATAATAAAATCAAAATGCTAGGATGCTTTTTGAAATGTTTTTGTAGTATTTAAGCATGACAAATAAAGTTGTTTTCTGTTTATTTTATTGGGTCTTTTATATCTCAATGCACAGCAATCATACTTTATTTTCTTATATCATCCAAGCTATCAAATGCTAAAATAGCATTCAAGTTATCCTTAAGAATTTACTTTTAATGAACCTCTTTCAAACATTTAAGAAGATATTTGTGTGTATCTAGTATTTCAAAGGCTTTTCAGGAAATTCGCTTTTAAGTTTTTACTTTGTATCTTAACTTGAAAACATCATGATTTGCAAATGTATTTCAGAAAATAAACATTGAAATAGCACAATATCAGTGATGAATGTATCATGCATGCTGATTATTTCTTTTCTACTCATAATAATTTGAACAAATAATCTACTCTTTCCATAACATTTATTTTTGTGTCATAAATCAGGAATATGCATATAAGAGTCGCGCATATCATCAAGGAAACATTTCTAGATAGAGAATTCTAGTATTAGAATTCTAGTAC
Source organism: Nephila pilipes (assembly GCA_019974015.1). Taxonomy (NCBI): domain Eukaryota; kingdom Metazoa; phylum Arthropoda; class Arachnida; order Araneae; family Nephilidae; genus Nephila; species Nephila pilipes. The sequence continues at coordinate 46,618 of BMAW01064967.1, read as the reverse complement.
ACGCATCTCATTTTTGATACATTTTCATTCGGTAAAAAAGATTAATAAGATTTTGCCAAACGTAATTTTTTTCCTGTGTATAAACTTATATTCTGAATAAGTTTATTTGATTTTTCCTTCAAAAAAGTCTTTTCGGTAACTTTTAAGAAAATATTAATTATTATTTGTTTGCACGTATATAATTATTTTTGAGTAAAAGTGTTGGAATATCTTATGAAATTAATCAATGTTTTTAATCATCTTTCAAATTTCTATATTTTCTTATTCTTCCCCTCAAAACAAACGTAAGCTAATAAATGACGTTAAGAATATTTTTAAAGATTGTGTATTCCTTATAACTATCATTATTTTTATTAACCTTAACTTGGGATACCTATATTTTCTTAAAATATTGATATTTTATAAAATAGGATCAGAAACTTACTGACTAATTTAATTATTTTTACTGCACAAGTTACGAAATACGGATAAAATATATAGAAGCAGCTATTAGCAAACATGTGCAATATTCAGTAATTTTTTTCCCTGATCGTTTGCTTTCCATGTGAGTTTTAAAACAGAAACTATGTAATTATCTTAATAGTGATATTCAAGGGATTTGTTTGAAACAAACTAATGTAACATATTTAAAAAGATATAAAAAAGTACTGAAACATCACTTTTTTTTACAGATCTTAATTAGCATATGACTGTTCATTCCATTTTCTACTTGTACTATGGGAAATTCTTATAAATATGTAAATCAAATATTAGTAAGAAATTATTTGTTAGCTTGATGTACCGTGTATATGCAAACACAATCCCACGAATAATTTTTCAAATGTAGGAGTTGCGTAGAATAATTTCTGAATGTACGAGTATGTTAAATATGAATGTAGTACTTTATTCAAACATCCACTTTCTTCAGAAGGATCTAAAGAATAGAATAATTTTTTCAAGATTTGCTTTCATGCGCAAGAGATTTCTGCGTAATAATACAGAAGCTATGCTAATTTTTCACATGATGTTTTCAAAAGGATATAACATGCTTAATTAGAATATCAAGAGATTAATCATTCCAACATCACATCGAAGAATTTCTTCGGTTAAATAAAAAGAATCTCACATTGTTTGGATGTTATCGATCCCTTTTCGGTATTAATGTAATCCTCCTAATTGCAAATAGTCTCGCACTCTCGTTTCTAGTTTAGATAGAAAGAAGTGTCGCCGAGTTTGAGACTATGTTATGTGGAAATCCAAACAATAGCAGAACTTATCTAAGATTTACAATTTGTAGGATTCGCTGTTATTTGCTTTATTATTCAAATCTCATTAGTAATCATGCTCTCAATAAGCTCATAAGAGAAAGTTTTAGAGTAAATAATGAATAAAACTGAATAAATAAACTATAGAGTTCCTTGAAGCAATATTTTGAGTGAATTATGCATGTAGCATATCATAATTCAAATGTTATTGCTAACATATCGATTTTTAACGCGTATTATATCAACATAAGTTGAATACTAGTAAATACTTCTCAAAATCGTATAAATCATGAAGTATGTTTGTTTTTTAAATCTTTCCTTATTATAAAAGTGTTCTAAGATGAAAAATGTAATTTTCATCAGTTAATTGCATTCGCGTTAGACTATTCCTAATATTTATGATGCAAATGTGAAACAGGATTTAAAAAAAAAAAAAAGATAAAATATGTTTATAATAATAAGAAAAAAAGAGTAAACTTATATAGTTGTACTTTCAAATCAATACAATTTAAGTATATTTGAACATTTGACAGTAAATTTGAAATAAACAGTTTAGGACGAAATGATGTTATGGTGAAAATATGATAACAAAACTTAGTGTGATGCAATCATTGTCTTAAAAGACATCAATTTCAGATAAGTAATTTTTTGAAGATATATAAGCGGAAATGAGAAGTATTTCTCTAAAAGATATGTCTTTTTTATAGATTTATAGTTAAAGATAGATTTATAGTTAAAAAAGTTATATTCTTATTTAATAATTTTTATTTAAAACTCAAAGCAATGTTATTCACAGTTATGCTATTAAAACGTACTGATTTTTTCTAAAAATTTAAACATGAAATGAAAACTTATACTATTTTAACTAATATATGAAATAAATATATATATGAGATAAAATTTGGTATTTTACACAAATATATTTTAAAAAACACTTATTTAAATCCTTTACTATTTTATAACTTGTCAAAAAACCAGACAATTTGAAATAGATAACCTATGTAGGTTAAACGTTATTTATTGTAATATGCTGAGCTTAGAAGACATTAAAGTTCAGTTATACGTTAATTATTTCATTAAAAGTTTAGAAATAGTTTCAATACTGAATTTTAGAGAAACTTAAATTCATTTTAATGTAAGAATATGACTTTTTTTTTATAAATGGCAATTTATTGTAAAATATTTTTGAAACCAAAGAATTTTTTTTATTTGAAATTCATCAACATATCCCATATTAGCACATTAAGAATTTAATTAATATAATAAGGACTCATTTTCAAATTTGCTATTATAAACTCAGTCATAATAACTACTTAAAATGTTACCATATCTTAGAAATTCTTACCCGATATGACAATATGAATATCATTAAAAGAGTTTTTCATTTTAACATATTTCAGAAAATTGACAATCATAGTTTATTTCTTAAAAGTAAAACAGTACTTTTCTTTAAATGTACTTTTTTAAGTAATAAAATAGTAAGAATATCTTAAAATTCATATAAAATTGCATTAAATGTTTCGATTTTTTTTTCTATTTCTAATTTTTATTAAATTATTCGAAACTTAAATATTGTTATGTTAAAAGCACAGAATAAAATATTTCACAAGGTTATTTTATCTAAGCATGTCTCTCTCTCACTGTATATATATATACCCAACCCTTTTTACACGATCTTTTTTTACACGATTTTGAAATAACACAGTTCATCAATATCCTTTTATACACAATTTTTTGTTCCAACGCGAATCCCAAAAACATTTTTTCAATTCTAATTTTAACAGGGTAATTGGAAGCCGGTAGGTTTATGCCCACTCATGTATGAGTGACTTGGTCTACTTCATGGCTAGTTTCCTTTGTAAATTGGAGTTACAGGGAAGACCTAAATTTTATAATCACTTTTTTTCTTCATTTCGCTATACTTTGATTTGATAACAGCCTTTCGTTCTTCAGCCTTAAATGCTTGTAGGAAGCAATTTTTGACAGCAAGCGTCAAAAGTATGAGTTTCGTAGTACAAAAATCAGCTGTGTGTTCCGAAATTATAACTCTATCAAATGCAATTAGTGTCAAAGGTTTTAACAACATACAAACGGCGGACATCGAAGAACTGATGCTAGAAAGCCCTTTGGATGACGACAATTTGATTGATTTTATGACAGTTTATGATAATAAAGAAATCGATAATCACGAAGTCGAAGCTGAAATTCAGCTATTAACAGCTGATTTAGTTCGCGAGAACTTGAGATTTCCTACAAGTATGGAACAACATTTTCTTTCTCACGATCCTGACACAGAGCGTGCATTAAAATTTCAACATAATTTTAAGTTTTGTGTAGCAGGATATCAAGAATTATTTAAGCATTTTGAGAACCAAAAAATAGCCCCTAATAACAGACATTGTAGCCTCACAAAAAAAAATAACACAGGTCGTTAAGAACAAAAGAAATTCTTCATTTAAATCAAAACAGAGAGTTGTGCTAGACATATCTGATACATCTACTGATGATAGAATTTTTGATCCAGTTCGTAATAACCGTGCACTCTTGTTATCAAGTAATGATGAATAGATGTTATTAGTAGCTTTTTTTCTAATTTTAAGTTGAATTATTATATGCTGTATCTACAAATAAACTAAATTTTCCCTGTACAGTAATTTCAATTTTTTTTATAATAAAAATTAATTGTTTTTTAAATATGTAACATGGATTTCGTTATTACATTTTTTGCAGGGCTTTTTGGTAAAATATTTAAAGTGTTTTCATCTTATACGATTTCTTAAAGTTGTGGAACATATCCCCAAATTTATCATATGTCACATGTATTTTTTACACGAATTTCTTTATTAAAAGGTTTTCTTAGGAACGTATGTACGTGTAAAAAAAGAGTTGGGTGTGTGTATGTATATATATATATATATATATATATATATAAATTCGTTATTTTACAGTAATTTTATATTTACTGCAATATACATATCAATTTATTAAAATAGTATTTTATTAGGAACCTATTACTGACATTAAAATAAATATTATCAGCCTTTATAACTTTAATAGTTAATATTTTTCTGAGATGTGATCTCAATATAGTAAAATTTATGTGCTGAAACGTGTAAGTGTTTATTACAAAATCAAGCATTTCCAATGTTAAACTTCGAAGAAAAGTGGATATTTGTTATAATTATGTAAATTAAAGGGTAAGAAAAATTGCGAGTTAAAAATTATTATTAATGTAAAAAAAAGGTATTCCTTCTATTTTGCAAAATTTTTAAAAAAATAAACTAGCATAAATTGTTTTAATTATATTTCTACATAAAAACATAGGTACGCCAGGTTATCTATTGAACCAATTTCGCAATAAAAATATAAATCTGTAGTAAATATGTGAACATAACGAAAATCATTATATCGAATTTTGGAATTACATTTATTCCCAATAATTTTACAGTTACAGATTTGCAATTCCAAGTTATTTGTTTTCCAAAAAGTTTATCAACACTACAAAGTAGTCTTTTATGTATCAGTCAATGTCATTGACATCCTAGTCTAGAATCTAGAAATTCCTTGTGGCTTGGATAACACCATTCAGAACAGATTCCAATAAGCAAATTAGATTTTAGAAAGGCTATTTGTCACTCTAAAATTTACTATACAAGGTACATTCTAGACAAGTGAAATGTAAGCAACGAGTTTAACTCAAATCTCTCAAGTCACAGAAACATTCTACTGTCTAATGAATGATTTCGGATCATATTAAAAGCTAGAGTGGCTTTTAGAGTCTTTGAAACAATGATCTGAATGGCGAAATATCTTAAAATTTGTTAACAACTTTAAGGAATGCATTTTAATATTACTTCGATGTTAGATGTTTTCTTGATTAAATCATGTGCTGATTTATCATGAGTAAATCATAGGCTCAGTATGGTTCAAGTTGCGAAGTAGTAATTTTTAAAGAATTTCACAACGTAAGATAGATGTAGCATATAATCTTTTACTTTTAATATGTAAATACCTAATCGCTTACGTGTAAAAGATAATGTTCTATTGTCTGGTTTTTTTTTTTTTTTTTTTTTGGTGTAAGTTGTTTCTGTTTTTTTTCAATTGGTAAATATGAACATTTTGGGATATACTCCACAATTCGTCTTTCAAAAAAGCTCATATATAAATAGAAAGCTTCAAAAAATAAGCAAAAAGACATATAATTTTTGAGGTAATTCAGTCAAAAATTCTGGTTAATTAAAGATATTCTACCGTGTAGGCAGTTTCCAGAAAAAATTTCAAATGGGCATCAATGTTGAAATTTACTATCTAGAAATTTTCTACGTTGTTGCTTACTATTTATCTCTAGAGAAACAAATAACCCACATTAATTTAAGCAACAATTGTGAACATTAAAGGAAAATTTTGTTACAAATTACTGAAAAGCATTTGTACATTTGGGAAAAATTTCATTTTATAGACGGCTGTAGAGACAATGTAACTGAATATTTCTTTCAGAGGCTCCTACGACTTATTTGGTTAGTGCCAACTGGAGTTACTTCGATGGACAGAAGGAGGTACAGGTATTAACAGGTATTCCATGATTTCTTGGACTTCAGTTTATATATAATAGATATAAGAGGCATATTTAAAAAGTACCCTATTTCGGAATGGAAAATAGGGCATTAGAAATATGAGATGGCTTAGTTTTATTTCCGTCTCATTAGAGGTAACACGAGGGCTATTGGGGACAGACTTCGCAATTTTGAACCTCAGTCAAGTGACGAGGACAACACCTAAACTAGCACCTCCCTCTCCTAATTTCTACACCATGCCAAAAGGGAGGTTTTTGAGAATTAATAGATTTAACGTGCATCATTCCTGAATACACTGTGGGTATTTAATGGCAACAAGACTTGAACTTACGATTCAACGAAAACCATCAGACGAGAATCCACGACTATGGTATGAAATTGGAATGGGTTAACTATCTGTAAGTATTATTCTTTGATTAGTTTCCTACTTTTAACACGTTCATAAGTAAGACGCATTTTGCATTAAAAAAAATCAATGATTTAATTTTCCTCACCAGTGTGATTGCCTTTGTCTGCATTGGTACAGGCCTCATCTTATACTTTAATGCTATATTGTATCACAAATTATATTTTGCGTGTTATCACAAGCACCTATAAATATTTTAACGAGGGAACGCGAAAACATTTTTGATTATGTATATATTTTATGAGTATGGAAGAATTTACATAATATAGAGATAAACAGGTACAAATAGGTGCATAAAGTATTACATCTCAAGAGCTAACTTTAAGGCTGAAACCTAATAGAAAGAGTGCAAATCGCCACGCTCTTTCAGATTAAATATTTGAACAAACATAAAGAAACTGTGAATCACTGAATATAATTTTATTAATTGGCTGATTGCTTAAAATGCCATAATAAGAAGCAACCACAAAAGGAGTTATTCGTGATGGACGTCATAAATTTGAGCTTCGATCAAATGACGAGGCTGACACCTCCTTTTTTAAGTTTCTGCACAATACCAATGGAAATATTTGGAGTCTAAATTTCTTAACGTGCCTCAATCCTATTACAAGGGAGGAAAGTCTTTTGTGACATCAGAACTCGATTCCCCGAATTGACCAAAAATGCGATCCAGCTATGAATTCGCTACCAAGACCACTTGGCTAGTGCAGTCATATCAATGAATAAAATAAAAATTTATTTTCCTCCTTTGCATATGAAAAGATGACCGAGTATATTTATTTTAAAGAACAATCCTTTAAAATTTTCTGCATACAATAGATAAGTAAAAAATGCATAAATCTATTGAAAAAAAAATTTCCCACAGAAAAGCAATTGAATTTAAATTTACTGTAAGGTTTCAACAATAATAAACAAATCTTTTTTAAAAAATCATTCTTTCAAAATTAGGTAAATAAATTATTATTTAATTTACTAGTGAATTTTTTCCGATAAAATATAAAGATATTTTATTTAAAGATGCACATATTCTTGCATTATCAGTCCGCTGGTGGATCAGCCTTAGTGCAATATCGAGAAGTGGATGTCCAATGAAATTATCTGTTAGAAGAAAAAAGAACAATAATTTAAAAAGAAAATCAAAGGAAATTCTAAACATTTTACTGCAAACATCGTGGCAGAACTTAATGCAATACAGTAAACGTATTTGCCCAGAATTAGTGTGAAATGTGTTCAGAAATGTTGGTTATCATGGTGGAATACCCAGAACAAAACCATACAGTTCGAAACTTAAATAGAGAAAAAAAAATCAATTTTGGAGAAATAATTTAAATAAGTCTCCTAGATTCTGGAACTAAATAACTTCTTGTTTTTAAATTAAATGGTAATTTTGGAGGAAGACGGATACTGAGCTAAATAGGGAAAATTTACATTCGACTATTAAACATGAAGGAGATGGCATTATTGTTTGAGGATTTGTATAATCGAGTGTGGAATCTCACTCATAAAAGTATACATAATAACAGGTATATACGTTTACTTACTCGTATTAAACATTTAGAAGCAAGGGACGAAAAGCTGAGACTTAGATAATTTACTTTTTTAACAGCTCAGTGATCCTAAGAGCATACGGCTTGGATAATTAAAAATATATGCTGAATCAAGAGTTATAGCTAGATGGCTATAAACACCTCCACTATTTCCTGATCTTAATACAATAGAACATCTGCAAAAAAAAAAAAAAAAAAAAAAAAAAAGAAATATGTATAAATAAAAATGGAAATATTCATTTGTTCAAAATCTTAAGTTTCCCGTATTTCTTCTTTAATTGCTGTAAAATTTTGACAGAAAGTTGCATTTTAATACGCGCGTGTTTTTGTAAACCTATTATATAGATGTCACACATATGACAGGTAAAAACACGCTTTTTAAAATAAACAGTGTCATCTATTGGATGTAGAAGTAACATACGATGTAATAACTATTTTATGAATCCATTTTACAGCTTCCAATTTACGATCCGCTTACGATTTCCAAAATCTTAAATATGTGTCCTTTACCATAGCGTTTACCATTTCGTAAGTATATATATAAAGAGAATTCCATAAGAACTGAGAGTTATATTTTTACATGCTGGCAACATCACGAAACTTAAAAAGTGCAGGTTATTTTTTCCAAAACAATACTTGAACTCTTATAGATATTCTAAACGTAGCAGACGATTTTATTTTCCTAATTTTGTGCTTGTTTAAAGAAGTGTTTTTAATTGCCCTACAGGAATGGAGGTGAGTGATTCAGAGTTAGCCTCCGAAAAAAAAACAAAAATGTCGGACAAGCCATGATGATTATTTTCTTCGATCTTAAAGGTGATATCTATCAGCATGCTGTGTCTTTAAAAACCACTATGAATGGTGAATTATATGCATCAGTTTAGGAATTTTGCTACAGCACATATAGAGAAAGCGCTATGAACTCTGGTAGGGAGTTTCCCAGAAATTTCTGCGTAAACATCGATATTAAAATCAGGCCACCTCCTCTTACACTCCAGATCTCGGAACATTGAAATTCTGGCTATTTTTGACGTTGAAGGCAATTTCGTGGCAGAAAGTTTAATACAAATTCAGACATTATTTTAATAGTGTAGGATTCTTTGAAGAAACTTCTAGAAAAAAGCTTATATATACTTGTTTTGAAAAGTAAGTTAAACGATGGGACCGTTGCATATGATCTGAGGGAAGGTATTTTGAAAAATAAGGATTTATTTTTTCCAGTAAATATTATTCTAAATTTTTTGTGATTGCACTTTCAGTTTCTTGGAATGCTCTTTGTATATATGTACATATATATACAAAGGGCGTTCCAAGAAACTGAAAGTACAATCATAATATATATACAGGGGTTGGACAAAAATATGGAAACACCTTTTAAAAAACATGTTTCTTTGCTTAATATGGTGTAAGAAACCCGTTGGCATCCAAAACAGCTTGCAGTCTTCTCGGAATGGATAAATACAGTTCATGTATGTGTGCCAAGGGAATATTATACCATTCTTCCTGCAAAACGGTGGCAAGTTCAGATAACAATGTTGGCGGTGGATAACGAGAACACACTTTCCGTTCCAATGTAGACCACAAAGGTTCGATAATATTCAGGTCTGGTGACTGTGGTGGCCAGGGGAGATGGGACAAATCCTCCTCGTGCTCAGAAAACCAGTCCTGGACAATGTGAGCTGTGTGAACAGGGGCTTTGTCGTCTTGGAAGACACCATCACCATCGGGGAACAAAGTTTGTACCATGGGATGAACTTGATCTGCCAAAATGTTCACATAAGTCTTGGCAGTCATGTGCCCTGACACAGTTATCATGGGGCCAGCAGAGAACCACGATATGGCTGCCCAAACCATAACAGAACCCCCGCCATGTTTCACTCTTGGCAACAAGCAGTCTGTATTATAGGCTTGAGATGGCGTTCTCCAGACGTAAACTCGGCCAGAAGTGGGAAACAATGTGAAAGAAGACTCGTCAGACCATATCACACGCTTCCACTGCCCTATAGTCCAGGCTTTATGACTTAAACACCACCTTTTCCTGTTACGGGCATTAGCATCACTGATGAGTGGCTTCTCAATTGCAGCACGGCCAGAAATTCCCTGTTTATGAAGCTCCCTTCTAATTGTTTTGGTACTCACAGGGTTCTGTAACACAACATTCATTTCAGCAGTAACTTTTGCAAATGTGGTCTTCTTATCTTTCGTCACAATTGCCCTTAATGATCGTCTGTCACGATCACTCAGCACACACTTTTGTCCGCGCTGTGATTTAGCAGATGATGTTTTTCCGCTTTTCAAATATGCGGAATAAATCTTCGATACAGTACCTCTTGAAACACTAAACACCTCGGCTACCTTGCTTACGGAAGCTCCTACCATACGTGCTCCAACAATTTGCCCACGTTCGAAGTCTGTTAACTCTGACATAATGCAATGACAACCTCACATAACAGTACTCCGACAACAACTGAACTGTTTAGCACATTTACGAAGTTGTATAGGTGGCGTTAGTAGTCAAAAACGCCAGCGCCACCTACATATTTCATTAAAATCAATCTTTCTTTTCAAACATGCATTTTACAAGGTGTTTCCATATTTTTGTCCACCCCCTGTATATATACTCATGAAATTATTTTCGGAGAGATTTGTTGAGCCTAGTCAAATGTTTCGTTTCTTATTGCGTTGGAATTGAGCTGTGTTGATTGACCTGCATATGAGTTTAAATATTTCGTTAGTATTTTTTTGGAGGGGGGGTAGGGGGGTAGTTTTTTTTCTTTGTTTTTCAGTTCGTACTTTTCTCTTTTATAATATTTTGCATTCTTAGATGTTTTTCTACAACTTTCCTTTTTTCTTTTTCAGTGCAATTGATCTACTTTAATTCCTGAAAATAATACCTCGAAGAAAATTAAACTTAAGTCATCATACTTGTGAAGCCGAAATAGTGGACGATTAATTGCAAATCACACTGAAGTAGAGAGAGTATCAGCTTAAGTACAAAACAGGCAAAGAATGGCTTATATATGTGCCGAGGAATCATCACGACAACGCACAGCGAGACTTGAGGAGGTACAGCGATCGAGTTCAGTAGCTTCAGATCTACTTCCTTCTCAACAGGAGGAACACAAGAGGAAGAGGGAGGCAGACAATCGCTAACGAGAAATAGCAAATCAGCATCAAACACATTTGCATTTGAACTCATCAGTCAACCGATTAAAATCGCCTCTCATTGTGGTACTACCAAGTTGACAATTATAGTTTGAGCCGGCATACTCTCATCGGCATTATTACTGAAGTATGTCCTTATTGCAAGACCGAAATTTAATGGAGAAACAAAAGGAATGTGATACGCCGAAGAAAAACTAAACTACCTCAACTTGGAGAAATACGAGAGCCATTAAAAAATTTGCTTGTTGTATGTATTACTGAATCAAAGCATTTCATACTTAATATCAAGGAATGTAACTCATGCTTCCAATTGAATTTGTTCATCAATTATTAAAGAATCATATATCAGAATAATAATTATTAAAGAATCTTGAAAATATATTTGCATCTTTTATTTTCTTGTTGAAATCTTCCCAGTTTCTTTTGAATGGATTTTAAAGTCTATTTTTGTGTGTTAGAGATAGAGATGCGCTATTATGCTGCGTATTCAAGTGTTAAGGGGATTATTAACACTAATATTATTAATACAGTGTGAAACTTAACACTAATATTATCTTATATTAGTGTTAAGTTTCACACTTTCTTGGGTAAAATAATTTCAGATATCGAAGAGAAAAAAATAATAGCTAACTATATAATTTGCGAATAACTTGTAAAAATAACGTAGAATTACAGATTACAATTTCATGTTAAAATTCGCTTTTTCCCAACTAACTAGTAAATCGATTTAGCGATATTATAATCCATAAGCTCCATCAGAAATGTAAGATTATTTTAAAGTAATTTATAATTATTATGTAAATATCACAAAGTTTAAAATTAGTAATGATAGTAACAAATATATTTCAGAAATATATTTCTGAATACTGACTAAATTATTTTACCATTATTGAGTACTTAAAAATCCTTGAAAATTGAAAATATTTAATCTCGAAAGAGAGAGAATTTAGGTGACTTATAAAGTAAAAATTAGAAAAAAAAATAGAAATATTTATGTACATTTTTTTTTGAAAGCGTATAAAATCCTTCATTTATAAACGGAAATAATACAACGATGATTACATGGATATTAAAGCAATGAATAATGTTAATTTAACTTTAGAAATGTACAAAGCCTAAATATTGAATGTAATTCCTAATTGACTTTCAATTTTTTTTTTTTAGTACTTTCTATACAAACTTCAGAGTTTCAATTTTGGTATTTTATCCAAAATAATGTAGCTGTATATGATTTCATGGAAGCCAAAGAGATTAAACGTAGCTCTTTTTCTTTTAATTCGTAGTTCTTTTCTTTCATCAACATCGATCTATTTTTCTTTTCACGGTGATATTACGACTATATTCACTCAGGTACATGTAAGCTATTGCTGCCATTCTGAAAAAAAAATTTACCAGTAGAGTTCGATCTTTCTTCTGTAAGGGCATGATTAAAGATGACAAAGGCACGCAAAATGATTCTTTGGTTCTGACTGCAAGTCTCTTTATATGTTTGACTAATTTGCCTAAGGAATTTTTGAAAAGTGCCATCTAGTTTTCAAAGTTGAAACTATTTTGCTTAAGACATCTTTTCAACATCGTTCATATAACGTGTATACCAAGTTTCAGCAAATTCGTATTGGCACAACGGGTTTTACAGAGGTCAAAATACTAACTAATTATAACCTCCCTGTACATGGTAGGTATGTTAAATAAAATGAACAACCATACCTTGCTGAAATCGTTAGTAATCAATCCCGAAAAATACTTTTGAAATCAACTTGCTAATTAGTATTTCCCGATTACTACTGTTGACAATGTTTGTCTATCAATTATAAATAGGACTTTACAAACGAGTCGGCAAAAATCCCATTTCATTTTGTAACGTTTTTAGAGTCACCTTTTATATAATTCCACTACTCTGTACTTAAGATTATTTTCAAAAAAAATGTTTATTGTAAGTTTAAATTTTATCATATAAAAATGATCATGATCTTGGATACTGTTGTTGTCCGTTGATATAATGTAAATATATCCCCAAGAATCTTTAAGAAATAATCAGAGTTTTTTTTTCTCTTTTGTTAGTATTATGCGACATTGTCATCAGTTAAACTAATGGTTATTCTTCGTTCAAATTGCTATTCTACATCGTTATTCTTCGTTCAGTTTTGCTAAACTTTCCCCTCTATTATTATTTAACTATACTAGTTTTCAGACTGAATGAATAGTCTGTAATTCAAAAAAAATGTATCCTGCTGCGGCCTTACTTCCCATAATTTTATTTGGAAGAAACCTGAACCACATCAAACATTCATCAGATATCGTAGTCTAATCTTTTCCTCGATCTTTTTGCCTTGTAATGTATGTGATAAATACATATTTAAAGTTATTTGAACGAGTTGCAACTATTTATTAGACGACTCATTTATAACACAAATATACTGAATAACACATTAAGATTAATTAATTTGAACATAATTTGATAAGGTCTCATATTCAAGAACTTTGAATGAAAAAAGTGTTCGTTATTTTCTAAAAAATTCTATCTCATAATAATGTTATTTTCAGATTTGTTTATGCCTAAATAGGAGACGAAATAGGACTTATTACGAGTTATGTGTAAATGAAATAATCAGGTAATAGTGTTTTCATGAATAATCATTGACTTCATTTTGTTGAAAACTAAATCTTTTCATTTGAAAGTTTTGAATAAATGCAGATCGCATGTTTCGGAACCATATAGTCATTCCTAGCTGAAGAGTACAAACTACTCAACGCTTATCTAACGACATTGCTATTCACGCGTTTCAGAGGAATAAAAATTATTGTATGTAATTATAAAACTTGAAATAGGAGTTTTAAATTAAGTTCGAGAAGAGTTATAATGTATGTGTGAAGAATTCAAAACACAGTTTATATGCAAACAGACTTCTCATTAACCATTAGACACATACAATTTAACAATGTTGAATGAGAACTGGAATGATGAATTTTCTCCTTAAAATTCATTTCAAGAAACTTGCGGTGAACTTATATTTAAATCGTAGAATGTAAATTTTATAAACATTCTGCGCTAGATTTGAATTATTTCAAAACAAGATGGATAATTATAGAGAAATTATTTTTATGGAAGATTAACAAAAATGGTAATGAAAGTAGTGTATATTAAAAAAGATATGTTTATTTGCAACCTGTGATAATTCAACCATAAGACTAAAGTCACTGAGTTAAAGTTACATAAAATAAATTTATGTTCTTATCTATAAGTGAGTCTTTTTTAGCGTAAACCAATGGTTAATAAGGGAGATTAATAGATGAGTTTTATGATCAGAAGCCCCATTCTTGTATTCCTAATTTGATGAAATATTTTGCCTGCAAACATTAAACTCTATCTAAAATCTCTATCATTAATGTATTCTTTTAGTCATTAAAACTACTTCTTTTCTAACAGATATAAATCTAGAAAAAATGTATATCATCGATTATATCATATACACTCTGCTATTTATTTGTAAAATGCAGTAATGTTGTGTTTGGGTTCATTTCTAAGAAACCATTGTTCTCTTAAATATTTGAACAAAATGATTTAAAACGTATACTACACTAATGCAGTATTAAAAATAAGATGTCATTCACTTTTAATGCGATTTAAAAGGATGCATTTGACAATTCACTGAGCTACTTTCTAAGAAACATAAGCTGCTTTAAATTTTTTTTAAAAAATCTGTGTTAAGTGTTTAAATAACTCCCTTTCTAGGACTTATGAAATGTACTACTAGTTTTATTAAAATAAGCTGGACACATTTTGTGTGTGTGTTTTTATTATAAAATCTTAATATTTCTTTAAACTGTAAGCTATTATAAAAATACGAGAACAAAATTTCAAATGTATTTGTTTACTACAACTATGTAAGCATGTGATTATTTCCTCCACATTGTTGAAAAAAAACTTTATTGTCTCCATTTCATTGAAATAATTATACCAATTTTATCATTTTATATCGTAATGGAAATTTATTACGATGGTACATCTCAATAAAATTTTAAAGCTGAAATTTTAATTAATCAAACAATTCCTGAAAACAACAACGCAAAAACACTTAATTGAAAAATATTTGCAATGATTTAATAATTAACTAGAGAGTGCGAATGATTCGTCAAAAAGACGCAGTGACGTATAAAGATCTCTGCTAACCAAAAAGCATGTATTCTCCATTAATCCACTAATCTATATCAAGTTGAATCATATGAAATAGCTCATATGAATTACCTGCGGTTTATCACAGAAAAAGTTGGTGTACAGTTTTTTCTTCAAGGAGATGGAGGGGTTAATCTCAAGCCAAACCATCCAATTATATTTTGAAAAATGGTCGATTAAAATAAAAGGTTTAGTTTTCTTAACCAATAGAAGCAAGTTCATATATATAAAGTCTTTATCAAACCATTCTGATAAAATACCGTTGCTATCGCTTGAGTTAATCTCTTGTTAGTTTTTCAGTGGGATATGAAACTACACAAACAGAATCACGCTTCAATGTCGGATCAAAAATTCCTATTTGCATTTTTACAAAATAGCCAATTAACATAAAAAGCTAAATTTATCTGATTAAAAAAAACCAGATAATACATGTACAGTGTTTATCAAACCAGTTTTACAAATTTATGGTGTCACCTCATAGCTTATTGTTTTGCTATGAAGGTCTCCAATATGAATTGAAATGATGTCACAAACGGAATCTCAGAATGATTAGTCTGTGAAAGATGACGTTACACGTTCAGGGGGATTCCGTTTTAACCCATTGAAACAATCCCAGACGATAATTCAACCCTTACCAATAACTTTAAAAGAGCATTTTTTGGCATGAAAAATCCATCTTTTCATGGCGTTTTCACTTTACTTATAACCTAACATACAATATGCATGCACGAATATGAATATGGATTACTTGGTTCTTGCAATAGTTCTCCACATGACTCGAGTATAGTCAACGTTCCTTGTAACCTAACATTTTCTTCTTGTTACGTGAGGTCAACATAAGTACCCTTTTAGAGCATTTGTTTCAGTTTTTCATAGTGAGGAAATGATTCCAAATACTTTTTTGTGCGTGAAGTAATGTCTTGCACTATGACCCATCTATCTTTTGTTAAGATGTGAGACAGCTGATAATGATCCTGTTCATTCAGACTTAGCTGTCTATTACTGTTAGACCTTGTGAATTGTTGTTATTACTGTTAGACTTTAAAATAATTAATAAAAAAACTTTAAAAAAATAGCTTTAAAATTTTATTGTTTATTACTGTTAGACCTTGTAATTGTCTATGACTGTTAGACCAAGATATGTTTGATGGAATCGACATACTCAAGAAACATCTGTGACACAGTAGATCGAGAAATTCTCAAAGTCTGCATCCTTTTTTAGATTCAGTGATTATTTGTCGAGACCCCAACAGCTGCTCAAGAGCCAATGTGCTTGTATATTTCGACTTAACCTAAATACGTCTAATAAATTACTGATTACCGTTCTATCACTCTTTATAAAATTATATAATTGTTTCTGTTTTTTTTTTTATTATTATTATTTCTCTTTACATAGCCACCAACAACGCGAAATTGGTTGAAAGCTTACTGTCTCTAACTCACTTGCTCTTCAGTGTATATACAGTAAAATAATACGAATTACCTCTTTATGTTATTTCTCTTTTTTATCATTCCTCAACATAATATCGTATTATTACGAGTAAAAAATACGAGTTTTTGTTAAAATGTTTTCACAATGTTGTATGATTAAAACAATTCTCTATTGTAGACTATTACATATAACATTTTGTTAATTCAGTCCTCCCATAAGCATCAAATTTTCATATACTCTGTGTAACATAAAGGCGAAATAAATCGTAATACTAGATAATTAATGCGTATACATTCAAGTTAAATTGTACAATGTTATTTCAATAATATTTACTTGATCCTGTCTTTGCTTTTGATCTTTTCTACACCACACTACATTTATGTTTATTAGAATAAATCACATCCCTAAGAAAATAATTAAGACTTTCATCATCCGATATCACGATTCTTCTTTTCATAGAAAAGATATATCACTTTTAAACCATATCTCAAATAACACTGAAATAAATAAATTAGGATGCAGTGTGTATACTCGACAAACTTTTATTAGTTCTTTTCCAGCAAACATCACCTTTCATAATATATAAGCTAAGTAAATATCACATTTTATTAAATTCTGTATGTGAGACAATTGAAGTCATTCATCAAGATTCGTAATAGGATTAACTGCTAGAGACTAGTATCGTCTTCTTTGCGTTGTTGTGTCAGATGGGTGATTATGAAGAACCACCCTTTCCTGGTACTTCTGAAGTCCCAATTTCATCCCACGTTTAAAAGAAATTCTTGCAACTGTCTCTACTTAAGTCATCAGGCTTAAAGTATTATTAATTCCGTCAGTTAGCAGTCTAAATGCTAAGCGCTAGTTTCTTTCACTTTTTCCCAATTTCATTCAGACGCTTGTGTCTGATATTAAGCTTCTTGAACCTTAGTCAGATTAAGTGAAATAAAATAAATTGTTATTTAAAAGTTGGTATTAAGTTAGATGGAGGTTTATTCGGTCACTTTGGAAAAATGTTAATTTTTCTTTTATTTTAAAATTAATGACATAGGGGAGGAAAATAAAAACTGCAGAATTAGTTTTGTATTTATATTAAGACAATCAAATTAACCTGATTCTGAGAAAAGAAGATTTGCTTCAGGTTAAAAAATTATGAATTTAGTGCTTCAGAAAAATTTAATTTATAGAATGTTATCAAGTAAACTGCATAATCAAAATTCTTGTCTTGGTGAAAGATTTAACATTTTCATTTCAGATATTAAACTCCTAATGTAAATAATATTCATTAAATTAATTAGGTAATTAAATTCTCAAATAAATAACAAAATAAGAAAATAATTTTTCATTACAATGATGTATTAAATATAATAAATGTTTTTTATATTTTACATTTGAGTAAAACGTGCTATAACTTTTTAAAATTTATAAGTAAGCAAAATTATTAAAATTCCCTTTCATAAACATATTTTGTATGAATGCTTTCCTTCATTTTTAAAATATTCTATGGTACAAGTTTAAGTTTATTTATTTTTGTGAAGGTCATTTGTGATTTAATGTCCCTACTCATTACAAAAAAGATATAAAAACGCCTAAAAACATTTAAACGAAAGAGTTATCTCTTAAAAAAGAAGCATATATTTCCTTTTATGCTTGGGCTTACAAAACCTCTTACAGCAAAGTAGCTAGGTATTTTTCAGAAGTTGTTATATGTGAGACCTGATTTTGTTATCTACTTAGAGTAAAACGAGTGGAACTGCTACTCATTCAATTTAACTGAGCCTTTTAATTATCTCATATGAAAAGTGGAATTACAAAGCTTCAATGTCTACATCACCTCTTAATTTAGATTCAGAATTCCAAGATATGTAGTCAGTGATTTTTATACAATCTCGAAATAATGATAGTTGAAAAAGTCCTATTGTTTTCATCTGAAAAATGGAGCAGTATGAATGAAATGAAGCAATATATATATTAAATATTAAGGCATCATTGTTAGGGGATAAAATGAAGGAAATATGTCATTATTAATTTTAGACATAGCAGAAAAGATAATAAAAGTTTATTTTGTAGAACGCTATACAAATATGAGATATACTGGTACATTACTTTTAGGATTATAAATTATTTCAAACTTGTGTTTTTACAAAACAGTGAATAATAATTTAGTGCTATAACAAAGAAAATATTTTTTTCCTTAAATAAGAAATCAGAAATTTAACCTTATTAAAACTCAAAATTACATTTTTAGGTTGTTATCGTTTCTTTCTTTATTAACTAAATCAATATTTTGTGAACCTTTATTCTGATTTTAAGAAAACGTTTTCAGGTTTGTTGTCATCTTGAAATCGAAGTACAATACTCATTGCTTTAGCAATCTCGAAAACAAGGTTCTTTTAAAAAATTAATTAAGATAAAAATATATAAGTAAGTAAGATGTACAAGTTCAAGGAAACAAGTTTCATTACGAAATAAAAATTGTAAAATAATGACACATATTCAATAATAAACAGGCTAGAATTGAAGCAATATTTGTTTGATAATGTAATATATACGTGTATAATTATAAAAGAATTATATAATTTATACATTTTTTTTCCGTTTACACAAAAAATAATATAAACACGTAAAGCCTCAAATTACTACGTGATATATAATAGATGATACATAAATAATTTTAATATATGAATGTTTAGAAATGAAATAAGTTGACGATTGATATATTTTCTTACGATTACATTCATTACTTTCGCACAACAATAATAAAAATACGCTTATTTTTGGGTATTACCTATTTTCTTGGTAATATGTTGTAAACATATATTCTTCACAAAGTGTTGTAAACAGCATACTTCATTTTGCTATAATAACTAGGATCATTTTACACATTATATAATCTAGGCACCCAAGTAGATAGCATAGTCAATAGTTTCTGATAGAATGATATATATAATGATCAATTTCTCATTTAGAATTCCTATAACCAATAAAATTGAAATGATAAGATACTTAGAGTAAAATAAATTATATTTATAACACTAATAAAGTCATTTATCTTTTCTTCTAAGACAAAATTTAAAAATAATAATAGCTATGATACTACAGATAATCATAAAATAAAATGTCTCTTTCAAAAATGCTATTCATTGATTCTTCAAAATATATATAAGTAATGATGTCTTCTAAACCTGTCATTATTTCTTAAGCGCAATACCTCACTTATCCTATAGAATGGCATGATTCATGTTTATAGAGTTAAAGAAAATGCACGTTAAAGTTTTACAGACCTTTAAAAATATTTAGGTCCCAGTATTTTTTTTCAGTAAAGTAGGTACTTACTCTAATTTTTTGTGACTTCCTCGAAAAAGACGCTTTTGAAGAAAAAAATTGGAACTTCATATAAAATGATATTGAATTTTACGAAAACTCTTCATTCAGCTATTATTTAAGAATTATCGCAGTTTAAAAATTGCAGTTCTTACATTTTTAAACACGATATGATGGGAGGAAACATGAATAACTCTTCTTTGAACGCATGCCAGAAAACATAATTTTGTTGTTGGTGTTTGACTAAGAACGGAGAAGTTGCGATATATTTTTACTATACGTTTTTTATTAATAATTTTCATTTATATGCAGAAATAACAGTTTTAGTTCATTATTAACGTATAAAATAAAAAAGAGTTGCAAAGTAATCAACTGGTTCATATTGAAGATAACTTATAAGAAATTTCAAGAATTGTGAGAAAAAAATGAGAAATATTATTTATGTATCTTAAAATCTTCGTTTTCCTTTACTCTAGTTAAGGTTTTTAGATTTTTAAGTATATGTAATTAAAATAATAGTCGAGAAAATGAACCAAATATAGGGAAATGGTTAAAAATATATAGGAAACTTTTTGGAGTTACAAGAATATTAGGGGAAAATTATTTTCTGTTGTATATATGTACACAGTTATTATAAATAAGCCATTTGAAGTTCATCCCTAAATAAAGTAAGCATAAATATGCAAATATTAAATTCAATTAAACAGTCAAATATATTTACATAGTTTTGCGGTTGCTGCAATTTTTCCTCAACAGACATTTAAATTGTATTCGTAACTTCTTTTTCGATCCGTAAGAATTACTTTGCATTACTTTTCAGCAAACTTTCTTCAAAGATATATTTACTCTTTCACACTTAAAATAAAAAAAAAATTTTTTTTAACTATTCAGATATTTGATTTCAAAAAATAAAGATACCTTTAAGATTTGTCATTTATGAAATTTCTTAATATCAGAAAAATCACCATATTCGTAAATTGTTATCCTGACATTCAGTTAAAGACTTTATTTTTGGAAACAAGAAAACAAAATATAAGAAAATAAGTATATGTATATATATATATATATATATATATATATATATATATATATATATAACAGATCAATTGAAAAGTCCCCGGCCTGACACATAGATGGTGCGACTAGAATTAAATTCATATGTTTTTAGTTAGCCCTTACCCTCAAAAGATGCGTGTATAAATTTGACAGCTGTCGGATCATTAGTTTGTGAATTATAGCATTTTGAGTGAAGCAACTTTTGTTATTGTGAAAAAAATGGATAAAAAGGAATTTTGTGTGTTGATAAAATATTGCTTTTTGAAGGGAAAAAATACAGTTGAAATAAAAACTTGGCTTGATGCCGAAATTCCGGATACTTCCTCAGGAAAATCAACCATCAAGGATTGGTATGCTAAGATTAAACGTGGTGAAATTAGCACCGAAGACGGTGAACGCCCCTAAAAGAGGTTGTTACCGACGAAAACATTAAAAAAATCCACAAAATGATTTTGATTGACTGTAAATTGAAATTGAATGAAATAGCAGACACTCTAAAGATATCAACTGAACGTGTACATCATATCATTGACGAATATTTGAGTATGAGAAAGCTCTGTGCAAAGTGGGTGCCGCGCGAGCTCACTTTTGACCAAAAACAACGACGAGTTGATGATTCGGAGCAGTGTTTGAAGATGATAAAGCGTAATAAACCCGAGTTTTTGCGTCGATATGTGACAATGGATGAAACATGGCTCCATCATTGCACTCCGAAGTCCAATCGACAGTTATCCGAGTGGACTGCACACGATGAACCCGCTCCAAAGCGTGGAAAAACGCAACAGTCGGCTGGCAAGGTTATGGCGTCTGTATTTTGGGATGCGCATGGAATAATTTTCAATGACTACCTTGAAAAAGGAAAGAACATCAACAGTGACTATTACATACCGTTATTGGACCGTTTGAAGGAGGAAATCGCCGAAAAACGGCCGCATTTGAAGAAAAAGAAAGTCCTTCTTCACCAAGACAATGCACCGTGTCACAAGTCAGTGAAAACGATGGCAAAAATCTATGAATTGGGCTTCGAATTGCTTCCTCATCCACCGTATTCTCCAGAGCTGGCCCCCAGCGACTATTTACTGTTCTCAGATCTCAAAAGAATCCTCGCTGGGAAGAAATTTTCGTCGAATGAAGTGGTGATCGCCGAAACTGAGGCCTATTTTGAAGCAAAGGACAAATCGTACTACAAAAATGGTATCAAAAAGTTGGAGGGTCGCTGTAATCAGTGTATCACCCTTGAAGGGAATTATGTTGAATAAAAAAAACTAATTTTGCCAAAATTGTGTTTTACTATGGTAGGTCGGGGACTTTTCAATTGACCTGTTACATGTATATATATATATAAATTAGAGAGACTGGCAAATTGGCTTGGTTATCAATGCTGCCTGGTATCGCACTGTGATGGTGTGTGTATTATCGTCAAGAAATTACCATTTTGCTTTTATGATCACTAAATGTATTTATGATGGATGAGATAATTTTTTGAGTGCTAAATAAGATATTTTGATGGATTCATGTAATATTAGTGATTGCAAAAATGGGTGCAGACATAATGGGTCAGTATGTAAAAAAACTTTAAAACTAAAATTTTCAAAAAATGTTAATAGTCGTTCTTCTTTTGATGGTTTTTTGGGTTCTAGAGATAGTTACATCAGAAAATATAGAACTAGAATGGTTTGGAATAGTAATTTTTTTAAGAATATATCTAATAAATCTAGGTGTGTGTATAGATTAAAAAATGGATCTAATCAAAATAATATAGAGAGAAATAATAATATTGAGACGAATTTTATGATAATTTTCTACAGAATTTGAGTGAGATAAGATTGAAATATAGAAATTGTAGTGAAAAAAGATGCAAAACTTGTATCATCATAGATGCAAAAAAGAGAGATGAAAAATCCCAGTATACTTTCTGCAAAACGAACAACTGTATTTATATGATGAAATGTAAAATATGTGAATACAAATATATAGGTCAAACATCTAATTATATTAATATTAGAATGAATCAACATAGATCAGATTCAAAGAGATACCAAAAGGAAAATCAATTTAGTAGAATTGAATTGGCGCATTTTAATATGCATGGATTTCATAACTTTTATTTATATATAATTAGGATTATTCCCAATAAGATGAAAAGGTTATGGTAAGAAAATTTCTATATAGGATTTTTTAAGACAGCTTACCCATATGGATTAAACACAATATATTATGACAGAAATTTGCTTCAGTTGATGAAGCGAAAAGATATAATGGAATGTGTTTATACCGAAGATAAATGTAAAAATAAAAATGCGAGAAATAATAGAGGTAAATGTAAAAAAAGGGAACATATGGACTCAAATATTATTAGGAATAACATTAGAGAATTAGAAAAGGATTTTAAAAGCAACTTCAACATTAAAAAAATTTAATTTTTCATATTTGGATTGAAGAAGGCTCAAATTAGAATTGCTAAGGAGATACTTGGAAAACTACCAGATGAACAAGGTTTTCATATTATGAAAGACCTAAGTAATTACATAATTAAAAAACTAAATATCAAGATGCATATAGATAATGAAAATGTAATCGAATATTGCACATTTCGATACTGAAATGAATCTTTCAATAGGATAAATTTTTCAAGAATTCTTAAAAAATATATGCATTTATTCCCAATTAAAAATATAACTATAAAAAGTGCTTTTAGGTATAACAAAAAATTAGGAAGATTAATATTTAATTACAATTACGGAATGGATATGGAAATGTTAGGTCAATGTGCGTGTGTGTGTGTGATCGGTAAGGTGACTATGCGGATTAATATCATGGCCTTGTGATCACTGGGGATTTGAATTTAATTAAAGATGAAAAATTAAGAATTATAATGAGGAAAGGAACAGGCTACTGATTACCAATAACAGAGAGTCATTATTTAGCTAAAAAAGAAATATATAAGGATCTAGATAACTTTATTATCAAAATATTTATCAAATATAGTATGCCCTATGAGGCCTTTAAAGATTTTAAAAATATAGTCTTTCATGATCTGAAAAAATGTTATTTATAGATTTAAAAATGGAATAACATTCAGAGATATCAGACTTTCTATAAAAAAATTATAAACACATTTTATAATAGTGTATGAAGATAAAGTTCCTGAGAACTTTTCAAATATATATACGCATTTTTAATTAAAAAAGATGAATATTTTCAAAATAATAAAGCTTTTATTCTTTCAAAAAGTGAAAACAGAGTAATTACTAATAGGGTAGCCGCATTTCATAAAAAAGTGGTTTACAGCTCAATAATAAAAAATACCCACATGTTTATTTAACTCCTAAATTACATAAGAACCCTATTTAATTCAGAACTATAACAAATGGATATAATACTGATTAAATCTGGTAAAATCTTGCAGAATGTTTTGAATAATATTTTGGAAAAATTGAAGAAACCACTATTATTAAAAATAGTACAGAATTAATTAATTCCATAAGTAATACCCAAGTCCAGGCAATTTATAATTATGATTTTCAAGATCTTTTTAATTCCAATGATATAGAGGATATGATTAGAGTTATGATGATACTTTATAATCAATATGACTTAAAAAGTACTATAAGAATGAACACATTAAAAAACCTTTTACAATTAGTACTGCAAGAAAATTATAAACTTTTCAATAAGCAAATATACAAACAGATAAAAGGCCTAGCTCAATGTGGACCAGCTAGCAACTGTGTAGCTAATCCTTATTTACATTTTTATGAATTAAACCATCTTAACTACTCTCTTATGTTTTATATAGATATATAGACGATCTAATAATTTTTAGTAAATGTAATTTTAAGCCGAACATTGAATTTTATCCAAATTATTTGATTTTATTGCAGACAATTTCAGATACGGGTGGGACTGAATATTTGGATACTAAGTTACAGATAAGGGATCACATCATTTGTAGTAATTTATTTGATAAAAGAGATGCATTCGGGTTTAAGATAATTAAAATGCCTTATTGAGAACGCAATATTCATTTATCCATATACAGAAACATTATATTAAATTTTTGCATCGTAATGAACTGTTAGTTACAAATGCTAAAGATATATTCAATAATATTAAGAAATTTATGAGAGAATGTAAAGAATTCAATTATCCTTCAGATTTTTTAAAGAGATATATTCCCAATAATTTATATGATGGTTTCTTTTTATGTGTTTTTAAGATTTCGCATGAGGACTTCGTAGGGGACTCTGGAAGGTATTGAAGTATCATTAAGTAAATTGTATCTGATATCTAAAGAAATTTTTATATTATAGTGGTTTCTCAATATAATCTTTGTTTCATGAATTGGTTTATATGTATTTTTAATATTTACATCTGGGAGTAAAAGCTTACTCTAATATGTTTTGGATTGGTGACTTATTCAAAAAGGTAATCTTATACATAAGGGCTATTACCTTTCAGGACATTTATGAATTTTTAAACTTTCGTTTCGAAACAAATCCACCACACAACATTAGGATTACAAAGTCAGATAATTAGTGGTCTAGTTGTGAAGATATTTTGAAACATTTCTGTATTATTACACATTTACACACACATATTTCATTCAATTGAATTTTAAATAATTATAACAAATAAAATTCTGATTTATGTATCATTTAATATGATTTCTGGTCATGACTGATTTATTGGTGGATTTTTATCAAATATTCTATATTGAAACCTTTTTTTACTATTGATTTCTAAATTTTATCTGGCAACAGTGCATGGTGGTGGACATCATCACTTAAAAAGTTCCTTAGCCTATTGCACTGAGGTTCATGTTCACTTGTCAAAGATATGATCTTTTGAATCTTTGCCTTTACAATTGTGAAATTTGAATTGATTTTTCTTGAAAAGCCTGGATTCGGGTATGTAGTTTTTAAAGTGTTAAATATTTTACTGAAAATATTTAATTATAATGTTTTATTGTTTCGAAAAAAATCTTAAAATCTTAATTAAATAATTTTTAATTGCATAATTTTGATTGACATGTGTCTTGCATTATCTTGTTGGAAGATGGCTTTTAGCCGGCCTCGAAGGAAGAGCACAACCAATGGATGTAAGGTGTCAACAAATGTACCGATCTGTGTTCAAATTACAGAAGATTTAATATGACATGAGATTTTTTTTACAAACCCGAACTATTACGTTTATTTGAATTTTAACTTGTGCTGAAATTTATGTATCATGAAATAGCACTGAACAAAAAGGTCTAGAAGCACATACGTAATGCAACTTGAATTAAAATAAAAGATATCCAATATATTTCAAGCATAACACAACATTAACATCTTTAAAAATCCTCTCCACAATGCCGTGTTATGTCGACATTCAATGAATTCAGTTAGTATTAAAATCAGAGCTAATTTTGCACACATTTACTGTATAAATTTTAAAACCAATCTTTCAGTTATCAATATGTATAGATATTTTTTCTAAATGTTCAATCTGAAACCGTACTATATATATGCATCGTGTTTTTCATGGTAAAGGATTTCGTAAACTCCAGGAATTTAGCTTGCTGTTCCTTTTACACTAATTTTTCTGTCCTTTTTTATTGAATAATGAAATAATTCAGACACCTCAAAATTGTACAAAAACTTCTATTAATAAGGTTTTATATGTCTAATGGCCTGATTATATCTAGGAATAGAGTTGTACAAATCATGTATGACGTTACAGGAATGTTATAAAATTCATAATGAAGATACCGAAAATTTTCATACATCGAGGATGATGTTAGAGAAAGGTTGTAGACTCTTTTTTTCTATATTAGACCAGAGGAATTTCTATATTGTTTTCTACATTAAGCCGTCATTATATTGGGATCCAGGTATGGAGACGGACAATGGTGATATGTGAATGCATCTTCATTTTTCTCAAACCATGTTTGAACAAGTCTAGTTTTATGAATTGGACAATTATTATCCTGGAGAATGATATCTTCTGATGGAAATAAATTTAGCACCATGGAATGCTCCTTCTTAGCGAAAATGTCCACATACCCCATTGCAGTTACTGGTCTCCTAGGGTTATCATAGGGCTTGTAGAAAACCTATTGATTACTGGCCAAATCATAACAAAGCCGCCATCATACATCACATTTTGAATGAGGTAATATAGATCATACGCATGTGAGGGCATTCTCAAAACGTAAACACTTCTATTTGAGGAAAATCAAATAAGTGATAATTCATTTGAAGATATTACTTTCTCGTAATATTCTTACTGCGCTTCTCGTAACCAAACCTTAAGATCGTGTCATCATTTGAGACTACGATTTCTGTTCATATCCGTGACAACCTAATTAGGAATAGCTACTCTGGCATAGATTTGTTGTTTTTTACAGCTCACTTCTAACAGTGATTTTTGATAAAAAATTTTGCAGATGTTTATTTAGATCTTTAATCACTATTTTTGCATTTTTCGTCGTTTTGAATGCCATAACCCGTTTTAAGCGATCTATCTTTGTCAGATTTCGCTTTTGTCTACTGTTGAGTCTGACGAATGTTGTTTTTATTTCTATGTGGCTTGCTGTCATAATTTTGGAGACTATAACTCAAGGAACATCAACATCATCATCATTGGGATGACAGAAGTACCTACAAAGCGAGCTCCTATTGTACGTTTTCTCTGAAACTCTGTAAGCTCCAACATCTCGTACGACTAAGAAAAAGCAGGAAAACGCTGAGCTTTATAATAACTTGCAAATAGTAGAAGGATAATAGGTAGGTGTGGATATTAAATAACGAGAATAATGCTTCTACATAAGGAGCACGCATACGCAAAACACCAGCGACTGACAACAGTTTAGCGTAAAGCCTTCCCTTTCTAATGCAGTGCCTTTCGTTTCTCTTAACAAATTTTTATAGCCATAGACTTCGTTCTGATTACTCTTATTTTTGTTTCACCAGAAACATGATAAGTGTAACATTGGAGCAACGAACTGTTGTGAAATTTCATTTGAAACTTGAAAAGGCCGCTACTAAAACTCATAAATGTTATAAAGAAGTGTATGGCAATAAATATTTATCGCGTTCACGTGTTTTTGTATGGTTTAAGCATTTTCAAGATGGTAGAGAATACGCTGAAGATTATTCACACCGGAGACGCCCTGCTACGTCAAAAACAGATGACAATATTGACAAAAGTGGAAATGTCGGTCCGTCCGTCCTGAGCTGACCGTCGGTTAACTAATCGTGCTAATCCCGAGACTGTGGGAATCGACAAAGAATCCGTATGGCGCAAATTTCACCAATTAATTTTAACAATGAAAAAGTATGTGCCAAAATAGTACCTAAAGTTCTCACGTTTGAACAACAAAAAGCTCCCAAACGAAGCGACAATCCATGCATTGGAAGAGCCCATCTTTACGGAGAGCTAAAAAAGCTCGATTGAGCAAATCAAAACTCAAACTAATGATGATTGTTTTTTTTTTCGATATTCATTGGATTGAAACGTTCACTGGGCTCCTGAAAGTCAAAGTAATAATGAAAACTATTACCTTCGCGTCCTTGCTGAACTCCATGAAATAATAATGAATAAACGATCGAGATTAAAGAAGGACAAGTCGTTCCATATTGTCTATCAACAGATTTCTAGCCAAGTACTGCATCACACTACTATCAGACCAACCACCTTATTTTCCAGATCTTACGCCGAGTGACTGCTTCGGTTAGCTATCGTAAAATCTGCTTTAAAATATAATATTTGAGTCCATTGAAGCTATGGAAGGGAGAAGGGTAGGCGTCCTGAAGGATATGATAGAAGATGACGTCCATTACACTTTCGAACAATAGAAGATTCGTATGGAGCGGGGAAGGGTTAGAGAGGAGGTATATTGAAGATCATAATAAATAAATATGTATACATTCAAAATAAAATGTCTTACTGCGTCAGTCTCGTTGTTTATTAGCCACATTTTTTATATTTTCTATTTTTAAATAATAAACAGTGTTGACAAGAATTTTAAATTTTTCTTATGATACTTGTTCTTAAACACTAGTCGTATTAATAGGTGTTTCCTTTATTTTGATCACCGAACACCTGAATATTAATCTTGCTGACTGTATTCATTTTCCAAAAGAATGGAATATCAATTAAAATCTAATAAACCATCAACAAACTAGCGTAATTGAAATATTTTTCAAAGTGAATAACTGCAATAGTGGTACATAAAAATGTATAAAACAAACTCATTCGGCAATTTAGAATATGGGATTTATTATATGATTATAATCTATTTCTGAATATTATTAAATCCGTGTCATTATATAGTGGTTCATTTGTCTGGGTTTTTTCGGGAGAAAAGCGTTTTCGTAATGCTGATTATAATGTGGAAATGGAATAATAAGCTTAAAATATTATATGTTTTCTGTGTCCTATATTCTTATACTTTCACTAAAATTGGTCAAAAATTCTAACCTTTATAAAAAGGTTTTTTCCTTAATTTTAATTAAAAGAATATAGTAAAAAACTTCTATTTTATTTTAGAGCATGATGATTGGCTTGATTATCAGCAATAAATTAATATTATATAATAACTGAACTACTCTAATTAGGATACTATTTTTAAAAATTTAATACAAAACTGGATGTAAATTGTTAGTTGTATTTATAAGAATTAATTACTCATAAAGGTGAAAATTATTATGATTTTTGCATGATTAATAATGGTAGTGCCTTATAGTTTCTGAATATGAAAATCCATGAATAACAGTTAAAAAGTTTTAATTGTTATTCATCTAATATTTCTTTAAAAAGTGCTCAGAAAGGAAACATAAAAGTATCTTGCTTGTAGATTCATTGGATAAAACCCCACAATTCTTAGCACAATATATATATATATATATATATATATATATAATTACGGCAAGCCGCAAATAAAAAATTTAAAATACACTGGATAAAATCTTTCAGTACTTATTTTAGCGCACATATATAATGTATATTTTATTTTTAGAATGAATCAATGGCTAGATAACTAGTAGTTCTGATAAAAAAAAATGTCGTTGTTCTGCATTTACGAGAGCTCAAGGATTTTGATAATAACTAAATTAATTTTATTCAATTAAACCAAAGTATGTTATAAATGCCTGTATAAACGTTTTAACAATTTTCATTTTAAATAATGCTCAGTTATGAAATAAAATTTCATTTCACTTTGCATTTGTAATTTAAAGAATTAAATTTTAATTAATGTAGAAGACTTTAAAACAATCATTTCGAAAAAAAAAATACTGCTTTTGTTTTACATAAAGAAAAGAATACCATATGATATAAGACGAAATTATTTTAAAATAATTTTTTAGTCTCTCAAATGTTTAAATTCAAAACATAAATACTTAAGAAAATGAAATTTGTTCACAATCGGAATCTATAAAGACTTTGCATATATCATTTTCTTTCTAATTTGATTCTTCTTTCATTCCAAGTAAAAGATATATTACAGATTTTATTTTTGTATATATTTTCCTTTTACTTTCCATGGAAGATATTTTTTTGTCATAGCATATTTTAAAAAATATTTTATAATATATCATTGAATTTCTCTATGCAAAATGTAGTTATATTTTTCCTAATTCGCTCATTAAGTATAAGACGTTTTATTAAAATTGCATTGTATCACGAAGGTTCTTATGGAGAGTAAACGGAAGCTAAAATAGTTAGTTAGAAAAATTGCTTATTAGTTTCATAAAGTCTTCATAAAATTTTATAACAAATAAAAATATACCAGCTACCGCTAACTTCAATTCAATAAAACTGTACCTTTTAAGCATAAAAGTAAAATATTAAATGCATAAACATGTTGCACTTATTTGACATATATATTGCGATATAAATGACACATTTCTGCCCTTAATTCATTATAATAAAAGCTATTCGTAGTATTTTTCATTTATTTATTTTAAATGATATCTAAATAATTATAACTTATGTGTCATGATTAAAATTTCAATATATTCATTTAATTACGACTGTAAAATAAGAAGTTATTCGCATTTTTAGTGTCAATCAAATACAAAATTTAGAAATTAATAATACTTGAACTGTATCATTGGTAATAGCATGCAGTAGCACCAATATCAGAATAGAATATCAACACAGGTGTCATCATGTTTCCATTTAATAATGATCTAGTTGCGATTAGGATCATCTCGAGTTTATTGTCAATAACTCGTTCCGCGTTTTCTGGATGCAATATTAACTGTACAATACAGCCGACCCAGCAAACATTGAAAATATTCTTATCGAACTAGTTTAATTATCCAAACTTAATTTCTCATTAATCGAAATAAACCAACTTTAATAATGAGATATGAGTTCATATAATAACTACTCAAAATTATTCATATTCTTACGCACCAACTCAATTTATAAATGAAATATGAGAAACAATTTTTACTTTTTAAAATCATTATTTATTCTGGAATATACAAAAGTAATGGATGGCTTTTAATCGGTTTATTAGTTACTGATTTAATTGACCTCTATCTGTTCTCAATCATTGATCTAACAAGTGAGATATTTCTAGAAAAATGCACATTTGTTTTGGCCCCAATCTTAACAAAACCATTGATCAAGAAATTGTATTTCTTTCTATATCATACATAGCTCGATTTGGAGAGAATGATTAATTTAAAACTACTAACCTACTAATAGCTATATGAGTTTTATTGAATACATAGCAAATTTTAAAATTTCCAAGTTAAACATATACTGAAATCGAAATTAAGTGATAATGATTAAATTGGTTCTTAAATTTATATGTAATATATATATATATATATATATTAGTAATTTTATTTAATTTCCTTTATTTGTTTTAAACATTTCACCGTTTCAAAATTATTACTTCGCTTAGAAATATTAAGGATTTATTTTGATATTCTATATTCTATCACAAAAAAAGCATAATATAATCTTAGCGTAATATTTTTAATATACCATCAGTTTCATACAAAGCATTCGTTTAGTATTGTTACTTTCATTGAATTTGTTCCTTAATTATTTATTTTGTTTTTAATATTTAAAAAAAATTATTTTCTTTTATCAAACTTTGCTACAATAAATGAAGTATCTTAGATATAAGATTATTTCCGGTTGAAATCTTGTATTCTAATTAAGTTAATATTATATGTATTGTAAACTACCTTTTTCTACAAGCCAACACACACTTCACTGTTTTTTTTTTTTTTTTTTTTCCTTTATCTTTTTTTTTCATAAGCGAAGGAAAATACAAGAAATTCCATTAATCATCTATTTCCTTCTAATTGCTTGTAAAAAGAGTATAAAGTTATATATTTTCAATTATATCCATGAGAGCATAAATCAAAATTTTATTACTTGAAGTTCTTTTAAAAAAATTAAACAAAGATAAAAAGTAAAGAAGCTGAAAATCCTGTTTTTGGACGGAACATTTATTCCCACTTTTATAGTTTAAGCGATGCTTATACAGTCAAATACACATTAAAAGGAAATGAATAATAACAACACTAGAGCTCAATACCGAAAACAATGGTTGAACTTGAAGATACAACTAATGACTTTCCATGGATGAAACCCCAAACAATTAATTTCATCGAAACACATAAGTACACTTATCTTTTAAGACTCTGCCTTGTTTCTTCTTCTGCTGGTGCTGAATCAGGGGGATCTGACGGTGAAAGGACAAAGACGAAATAATGGTTGTTTTTAAGAAGATTGTTAAAATCTACGTGTTACATAATGGTAGTAATCAGAGTACCATTAAGAAACAAAAGAAAGAAAATGTGCATATGTCAGAAAGAAAATCCTTTGAAAGGAAACAACGGCACAAAGAATATATACCACCCTGTTTTTTAAGTACCTTTTTGATTTTTTTCTTAAAAAAGTAGCGTAGTATTTTTCAACTGTTTTATTTTTATAAGGTCTGAACCTTAGTCTACTGTTCAATAAATTTCCTCCACTATCAAAGTATATATTATATGGTACAGCCAGCTTCTTTATTTCATCATTATAGAAGTCTGCCACTTGAAGAGCTGACCTCTGCGCCATGGACGTTTCTACATCATTATTGTCGTAATGGCGCAGACCGCCTGAATGTATTTTCAAGAGAAGGAATAAGTGGTAGTTTTTGGAAGCCATATCAGGATTATACTGAGGAGATGATATTATTCTTAGTCATATAAAGCTATGAATTCTCGAGTCCGAAGGAGCCACATCTGGACGTGCAATGTCACACAGTAAAACAATCCCTTTAGTGAGAATGTCACGTATTTTGCTTTGGATTGCACGACGCGGTTTACATAAGGTGTCACAACTTACC
This sequence comes from Nephila pilipes, assembly GCA_019974015.1. NCBI lineage: Eukaryota > Metazoa > Arthropoda > Arachnida > Araneae > Nephilidae > Nephila > Nephila pilipes. The sequence continues at coordinate 13,350 of BMAW01064967.1, read as the reverse complement.
TAAGAATTTATTACGTCACCCCGCATTAAAAAAAAACTACACGGAATTCCCCCTGCATATCCCAAAAACACAGTACTCGTGTTTTTGCATGTTGAATGCATATGCTTGAGCTTTAATTTTTTTGGGTTATTTTGAATACCTTAATTCTATGGATCGCTGTTTTGTTTCCGGTGTGACAGGATTTGCACGTTCATGCTCTTCATTAAACTTGAAATGAATTTTGATAGTAGTAAATCCTTTCCATGCAGTAAATGTATCATAACGCGTATGTCACAATTGGTAACATTTTGAATCGCTCGAGGCATTTTAAAAGCGCACAAAAAAAACGTAAAACGGGAGAATGCTTCTGTGCTGGCATCTGTGAATAAGCAACAGATGTAGGTACACAGTACACCTGCATGGAATGGCGACTGTAGATCTGCTGTTGTCATATTTAGAAACGGTAATTGCTGAATACAATCCAAAAATACATGTATCAAAAAAATTTGTGCAGTCACTAGGGGTTACAATGCTTTATTACAGTAGCAGGTAAAATATGACAAAAAATTGTACAAATTGTCATTAATATATTCAATAAGATTTATAATTAAAATATTTTAGATATAATTAAGAATATAAAAGAAACACATGTATTTGCTATAATAAGATAAAATTTTGAATTCTTCTTTAGTTTTACAAACATAGAAGACTTAGAAAAGGAACTATAATTTCATTATATGAATTTTCATATTACTAATTTTATTTCTTTTTTGAAAAATTTAATCTAGTATTTAATTTTCAACTTAAAGAAAACTATATTGAATATAACGGAACAAATATAAGCAAATGAGGGGTATTCCCCTTGAAGGACTTGTAAGTAATATTTTGACTAATATTTCTTTCATTTTTTTTGAAAAAAAATTATATTGATATCAATAATTTCATTTTTTTACAGAAATATAGATAATATGTTCATTTTGAGTTATAATTAGCATATGTTGATAAATTTAATATGTCCATTTATCAAATTTATAAGAATTTCATACATATTTTTGATAATAAATATTAAGCATAATATTTAGTCATACAAATATATATTATAAACAAAAGTTATTATTAATATTTACAATAAGTGTGATAATTTTAGAATTTAGATTAATACGGTACATTTCAGGAAGAGTTGTAAACATATTTCTATTATTGCAAATTTAGTTCTTTAAATATCATACGAAATAATAATTTAGTATCGAGTTCTGTACTAAGAAATAATAATAATTTTAAGAAATTTTCCCCTTTTGTCATCAGAGCAAATTATTATAATTTTTAAATACACTTTTAAGAATGATTTGCATTGATTATATATATATATATATATATATATATATAATTTACACTAATAATTAAATATATAAATAAACTCATTGGTATAAAAACTTGAGCACGAAGAAAAGACTTGTCAGAATGAACCATTTTTTTTTGCGTAATTACAACTTTGATATAAGTAAATGATTACAAAATCAAAGAAAAATAATCATTTATTGTAAGAAAAATTACAAATTAATGGAAGTCGTAGTAATTCGACCAAACTCGTAACTGTAGAAATTGCTCTCCTAAATTATCCCAAATATTCTCGATAGGTGACAAATCTGGGCATGGAATGGGCCACGGAAGGGTTAAAATGTAGGGAAGGTAGTCCTGTGAAAGCCTTGCTGAGTGTGGGCGAGCATTGTCTTGTTGAGAAATCGCGTTTGGAAGCCTTACCAAGAGTGAAAACACATATCGTCGGAGAATATCATAAACGTACCTCTGAACTGTCTTATTGCCATGGATGAATATTCGGCGTGACCGTATGTCGCTTGCCATGACACCCCATTATAGCCTCTGTACAGCGAAAGCAGAATTAAGACGTACACAACAGGGCCTCCACACAAGTACAAGATTGTCATCACTGCTCAAATTGAATCATTTTTCGTCATTAAAAATGACCTGATTCCCTTCGGTTGCAGTCTAAACCTTTCGAGAGCGACAACACTTCAAAAGGAGGCGACGATGAGTGGACGTCAATGGCAGTACACGTAATGTGAACAGTGATAGCAACTATCTTTCAGCAAGGCTCCTTGTGATGATACGAACTGTTATGGAGGCCCGTTGTGAAGGGGCTGCCTGTGTATGGATGGTGGACAATGAGACAGTTGGCGGTACGTGTGCGTGTCACATGATGTGATGGTCTTCTCGTCTATTGTCGAGTCTGTCGAAAGCGTCCTGAGTCTAGTCGCCAAGTAACAGGCCTCTCTCTTGTAAACTGGTCTTAACATTTCCTCAAAGTAAAGACAGAACGGCCTTGGTGGCAAGCTACAAGCAAAGCTGACCGAGGCTTCGATTCTTTCTCTCTCGAACTCTGATAGCTGCATATATTGCCTCTGATGCCAGCGTAAAGGCACCTCATTGTCTACCAATGGACTCATTGTACCTCATTGTCCAAAAGTCAGAATGGCCAGGCGGTGAGCTACTCGCCGATTTGACCACCCGGTTTCCATCATCCGTATGATTCATCTCCTCTCGAAATCTGACAGCTATACATATTGTCTCTGAAGACAGGATAATTGCATTTTCTGTTAAAAATTGTCCCTCTGCAAAAGATTAATTACACCCAAACACGCTCTGCTTAACTGTTTTATAATCCAAGGAGAATGGAGTTATTACGGAATGCGTACTTTTGAACCAAGTTTTGTTCTAACCCCACTCTTACTTCTTGGTGCGTAAATCTTAAAGACAATAATTTTATATATATATATATATATATGTGTGTGTGTGTGTATGTGTGTGTGTTGCCGATGTATATTTCTGTTATTTAAAAAAAATATTAAGCAAATTATCACAATATGTAGATTTATTTAACTTCATAAATTATAATTAATACAATGCAACTTTAGTTTACATGTTAATTAGAAACTTATTTCTTTAAATTTGTAACCAATAGATGATGACTCTATTAAGATATCATATTTACTTGTGTTAGACATTTCTATATTACAGATTTATATTTAATTAAAAGAACATTAATTAACACATTATCTTGTCTTAGAATCAATGCATTTCATAATTGTCTTTTTACCGAATAGGTTCTAAAAATTAACAAAATTCAAATTAGAGAGTTTACACCAATAAAATGAATAAAGTTTCATACAATACACAATATTCATGAAACGTATTGCTGCATCCGATTATGATATTCAAATGCGAAATTATTGCCTTTCAACTCCTTTAGATACGAGGCTGAAAGCAGGCTTTGGAAACTTCTGCATTTTCTGTTAGCAGAAAATGAGAAAACTTCGAAATTGATGGTTATTTTAGATATGAGAACTTGTTACTATTTATCTGTAGAAATACGCATTCGTGTTATTAGACGAATGGAAGCGGACCATAACTACTCCCAAATAACAACACAGTTGAATGTAAAATTTCTTCATTTAGTTCACTGCGGACAACACTTATAACAATGTCAGCTTCTAATACATACAGCCGAGAATGACCTTAATTTTTAAGTACCGCAGTTAATATCTTTTTGCAGAAACTTCGAGGAAGTACAGAATTGTTACATTATTATTATCTTCAAATATTCTCTTCTAACACCAGTGCTTATTTAATATGCAAATCAACCGTTTAGAAGTTTTCACCAAACAGAGCTGAATGCAAATTTTTTAGTTATGTGTGTACCCTTCACACATCCTTACTGAATTGTAAGTTTTTTTTTTTTTTTTTTTTTTTGGGGGGGGGGGGGGCAAACGACGTGTCAATTAGAGTGAATATCAGTGAATACCTATACGTTTTATTAATGAGTCCCAATTTTGTGTGGAAAGTGAGTGATGTTATAGTTGTTTTAGTGGAAGTCAGTAACTCATTATTTTATCAGTTACGTCTATGAAAGAGATATATTTGGGTATGCACAGAAAACTCTTTGGATGACCGCTTCAGAAACACCGCTAATGTTTAATTATATAGTTACATCATTCTTGATCCAAGTTTTTCTATTTCCACAAAATCAGTGGGTAACATTTGCAATTTAAAATGATAGCAAGCATTACAGACGTCAGATGTTAGTCATTTATATTTATGACTAGAATTTTGAGTTAGCTACCAAATTATATAGAGTGGATCCTTATTGTGTATGTTTGGAATACTCCAGGAAGACGTATTAATAAACAAAATCAGTCCCCTGCAACAGTTTGGAGTCATCACATTGTTTCGAAAGACATGAGCTTCATTACCGATTGACTTAATAAAAAAATCATTTTTAGAATTAACCATCGTTGTCGTGCCTGTACAGATGCTAGATGTAATTATACTTCATAATGAAGTTGATCTCATACTGAATTCAGAACTATGTTTCTTTGGGTTTTTTTTTTTTTTTTATTTTTGTTTTATTGTTTTGTTTTGAAGTCAGTTTGTGAAGCATCTTTCTATTAATGCATCTACCAAATTTCATTAAATTCGATGGAATAAAAATTTCACAAAAGATTTCTTCTGATTTTCCCATGATGTCTTACGAAAAAGGTACACTTTTTATTCTGAATATTAAAATATTAAACTTTTTTCAATGAAATCTGTAATTTTGGGACGTTATGTTCGAAATTAGTTTTCATAGTAATAAGGATTTTTTATTCGCTACAGTTTCTATTCTTTCGCAATATTTTGAAAAAAAAGTGGACTATTTTATATCAAAATTTTAATTAATTTTTTAAAAAAAAAAATCAGATTTTTGTACATTTGATTGAGCTCTCATGTTCTTTATACTAGTTGGAGACATTTTCTTCCTTATTTCAGTGTAATGGGATTGCATTTATTCATTAATATGCAAATGGAAGCAAACTAACTTAACTCAATCTAAAAGTAATCAAAGTAAGATGTCAAACTAATCTCAAATTTCTTTTATTTACATGCGTAATACAATTTTTTATATTTTAAAAGTGTGCACGTGTTAAGTACATCAGAAATTTCTATGTCAAATTTTCAACAGAAAAAAATAATTCGCAATTTTGATGGACATCAAAATATTTCATCTTAATCAGGCGGAGGAGGAAAATGCCTCAGTCTTATCTCCTTTAATAGAATTTAAATTAATACTATTGAATGATTTTAAGCCTAAATAAATTTAACACTCATTAATCTCCATTGGTTTTTATGTTGACCGTTATTTACTTTGGTTCTAACTCACAACTCGAATCGAATCCTACCTTTTTAGTGATATTAATTAATGGACTTTTGGAGGTATATTTATGTATCACATATACCTCCAAACTGACACTAGTAACAAAACTGTAACTGAACTGACAGTAGTAACAAAAAGTAACATTTGTTACAGTATAAGAAACAAAAATTCTTGTAATGTAGCAAATGTTGTCTTTTAAATGAACCATTGAATAAAACCAGAAATGAAAGAAAATAACTTTTTAATGAATCCAGTATTGAATATGAATGTTTGATTTCAAATAATCGCATGTTTACATTTACTAAGTAAATATTTCAATATAAGGAATGAAATGAATTTATCTCTTGCAAGCAAAAATACAACGAAAAAATACAAATATTGCGATAAACTGCTAAAAGCATTTCCAGAACGTCGCAAAACGTAATGCAAAATGGCGTGTTCTGTTTGCTTGGCAGTTTTAAAGTACATTCCATTAAAATGTCAGCTACGCAATGGGATCTATGTTTACTCAGCAAAGTGGTGGTTAATGTTTCAGAATGAGTTTCGTCTTGTAATATTGTCTTAGTTCCATTTTGTGAATTCTGATTGCATTATTATGATATGCTAAACCAATAAAACCCGCAGGGAAAAGCTTTGAAAACGGTGTTTTTCCCCTGTTAATTATATTAAAGCGTAGAATTTCAACTGTTATAAAACATTTGTACATTTTTGTGTAAATAGAATGAATGATCTTAAATTGTTTATTTTCTACAAATGTTTAAAATGTTTACAAATTTGAACAATTGTGAAACAAACACAAAAGCTTCTGTTCCGAATGAGTAATTTTAATCATCAAATTTGAACCTCATGAAAAATTGAATTTTAAATTTTGCAAACAATTATAGTCTTTAATTGATTTAAAATGCAAAGAACATCTATTTATCTTAGCATTAATAAAATATGTGAGGTTCGCTTAATATTTAAAACATTAAAATTTTTTTCATAAGTTGTGAAATTAATAATATTTTCTTAAAAAATATTTCTCGTAATTCTACACTACATTTTTTTATAAAAACAATGTTCATATTACTCATTATGAGTTTATTTCTTGTTGTCATTTTGCTTAAAAATTAGAAAATAGAGGTACATACATTATATATATATATATATATATATATATATATATATATATAAAACATTTTTTCTTTATAGTTATTTTTATTTTTCTACACAATCTGCTTGTAAGTCTATATACTTCCAGCTTTGCTCTCATCTCTTTAGCCCATCCAAATAGTACTAAGCGTTTTATTCTCAAAAATAATTGATTACATAATGATGGCCTCCTCGTTTGATGAAAATCTCTGTCCTCCGAGCTCAGATTTTAGATACGGGAACAAAAAGTAATTGTTTGAGACTAAATCAAGTCAGTAAGGTGGGTGGTCAAGAAGTTCAAACCGTAATTTTTGGATCGCTTTTCCAGCTGAAACAAGCAATTTTTGCTTTCTTTTTTTACTCTGCTTTCGCAATCCACTGTTTTGACGACATATTTATTTCGGACGTAAAATTGTGTATCCAAGTTTTATCTACAGTAATTAATAGGCGCAAAAGCTCTAATTTAATTTATTGTGCCCAAACGCCACCAACAGAGAGTTAAAAATGTTCGTTCGAACACGTTATTGGTTCAACGTGAGGAAACGTGGTACCTATATCAACGTCGGATATTTTTTTCATGCCTCAGTCTTGAATAAACACGTTTATATACACATATACGACAAACACGTTTTTCGGATATATTACCTATCCGACATTAAATCAATGGTTGTCTAGAAACATTTAGTGAACTTAAGCGTTGTTATCATCAGTGGTTACAGTTTCATGACGTATCCAACATTCATCGTCTCCCAAGCTACTACGACTATGTTTAAATTCATGTGTCAAAATTTTACTGAGATAAATGATGGTGCAGAGTCTCCTGAATCAGCAACCAACTCATCTTTGGTTTGCGTTGGGGTATTGCCTTTCAAAAACAAATATTTAATGACAGCTCAACAATGAATTTTTACAATTTTTTACAAAGACACTCACATATATTCGCTCAAACAAACAAACTTCGCCAAAACCAAATAACTGAAAATTTGGTGAGTAGTTGTCAACATTTCCTATTTTTTATTGACAAGTGCTACCATTTTCCCTTTAAGGTGGAAACTTTTTTTTTTTCAGATCTTTCTCGTGTATATATATATATAATTGCATAGTTGTTAACTTCGAATTTTCCACTTATTTGCAAATATATTTGTCAGTATAATCTGTTTAAGAAATGAATGTTTTATTAAATATCATACTTAAATTTTTTCCCCTACGTATTAAAAGAATTTGAATTTGTATTTATTTCATTGTTCCCTACTTTTCTTAACAGTTTTATTAAAATTATTTACGAAGTTTTTCTTAGATAGCATCAAAGTCTGAAAGACTTCAACCATGTAAAGAATAAAATTAAAATTCACTCGTGTAGAGATAAAAATAATTTTTTTACCATCCATTAACTATCAACCCCATTTTAAAATATATATATAACTCTTAGGAGCACTGGAAAGATAAATCAGAAAGTTACCCAAAGTGCATGCGTTAACTGATTCGGCAACATTTAGTGAAAATTTACAATAAGTTTAGTATTAATCTTAAAATGTTATGGCCAAAATAGAATGTTGATTTATCACTTAAAAAATAAGAAGATTCAAAATAAGAAAAATAATATAAATAAAAGCAAGAAGAAATGACAAATGCTTGTAAAATTAAAATATTGAAATATTCCCTCTTTTCTTAAGGTATTCATGAAAATTAGAACGAATATATTCTGTATGTGTTTTTATCATATGTACTCTAAGTTCTAAAGTATTCTTAATATAGATTATTAGATTTTTGTCATTTGATTCATAAATTTAATCTTTTGTCTTAAAAAACTGTTTTTTTACAAACCATATATTTATAGCTTACAGGCAAAATAATGGATTGTGTACATGACGTTTGAATTGAAATTCAGTTAAAAATTCCGATTTTTTTTCGGGGGGAAGAGTATATCTATACTTTTTGGTTATCTGCATATTACAAATAAATAATCAAAATAATGAAACATGTGCCATTTTATAAGATATACTTTTTATGATATACTAACATACAATTTAAAATTTTAATTCTTTACAGAAACTTTAGCTGTAAGTGCATTTAGAATTTTAAAAATTTATTATAGAAAATTAATGTATTCTAAACGAAAGATTACTAAAAAAAATATTTAATCCTAAAACATAAGAAAGATACAAGATGAGCAAAAAATGTTCCGATTTACATAATTTTTAATAGTAATAGTTAATTTGAAATTAATTTTTATGTAAGTGGATTTTTCATTGCAACCCTTGACCATCTAAATAAAGTTTTATTGCGTTGTTGAGTTTTAAATCAGCATCTACATATCTTAAATAACATTTTTATTTAAATTCTGGAAAATAGAAACATTTAAAGTCATATCAATAACATACATTTATTTATCAACATGACAACAAAATTATAACCGATGGCTAAATTTTAATATAAATTTATTACCATTTATATTGTTTCCTGAAACAAAACAAAAAAGATTTTCATTTTTTTCTATTATGAAGAAAACAAACCATACTGATTTAAGGTTTATTTTTACAGACCATCAGGTAGTAGGAACAAAATATATTTCATTTAAAAAGAATCTCTGTATCACCTTACAGACTGAATTAGAATTTTATTCTTCTAGTTTTTCTTCTCATTGTGTCTCTCCTTTCAGGAAAATTAGTCTGAAAAAGACTTTTATAGTGAATAGAACTAATTCTTCAATGAATATAATTAGTTCACTTATATTCACTTATAAACCATTTTTCAACTCTCTCACTCCTTTTTCCCCACTTGTTCATCTTCTAGAGAGGTTCTATGGAACAAGTGTTGAATGCTATCTTAGACACAGAGCTTGATTACAACCAACAACTATTTATTGAGAAATATGTATATCACAATCTTCGACCATAGTGAAAACGTTCTGTTTTTTCTTCCCTAGAAGATTAAGAACAATAACGAAGGTATATCAAAACAAAAATCAGAACGATATTTTCTGGCTAACAAGATTATATTAACCTCTTAGCTATAAGATATACAGCCAATAAATAACAAGACAGATGACATTTCAAAGAATTAATTAATGAAACTCTAAAGTCTAGTGTGAAAATTTTTAGGTGTTGATGCTATTGTGGCATTAGTCGTCGAATGTTATATTCGTATATCACTTAGTTGCTGTTTGAACCGACTGCGTACACTGTTTGACCTCACAGCGCATTTATGCGTGTTGTCTCCAGAGTTCTTTTTCTTCAGTTTATTTAAGTTGAAGTAGCCACATGGGCACATATCTGTGTTGTAGGAGGTGACAAAGCTCAAGTCTTCTTCTTGAACTTTTACAAACCCCCCTTTAATGCGCAGCCTGTGAGGGATCTATCCATGTCATGCAACAGGATGTAATCACGAGAGCATTTAGTGGGGTGCTTTAAATTTATTGCCTTCCTGAACTTCAGTAATGGTTAATAATGCGACTGAGTATTGACTGTAGGTCCATTCTCCAGTTATTTGAAGAGGTCTGGTTCCTTGTCATCGAAGATCAATGAAATGAATGGACACTGCCGCTACTATATTAATATGGCACGTACCATTATCTAACATTTGAAGGCTTAACTACTAATTTTTTTCGTTACACTAGCAATTATATTTTAGGCTCATATCCATTTTTCTAAACACCGTATCCATATTTCTAAAAACCATAAATTTGAGACAATATTCACTGCCTCGTTATTTGTACGTTGTTCTAACCTTATAAAGATTAGAGGATCTGTGATCCGCAATATTTTTGAATATATTCAGGACTAGTATACAGAATTTATCGAAGACTGTTATGTTAGATAACAGGTAATAATGCTTATTAAGTTAAGAAATTCTTTAAAACCTTTATGTACCATCTGCAGAAGCAAGAAAAAAAAATGTGATACACGATTTCAGGATTTATATATAGTCGTTATTTGTTCTTTTTTATTTTTAAAATTAAGATACAGATCTCCAAACTTCTTGCAAGTCTATAGGACAACATTAATTCTTTTTTTTTTAAAAAAAAAGGGCAATGTCAAAGAAATGAACACTGTTAAATAGTTTTATTGAATACTGCTGAAATCTAGTTAACATTCGTTATTAATAATTAGATCCTACATTTAACATCTCTTATATTTACGTTAATTTTAAGAGAATTACAAAAACATTAATTACTGATATCCTCACATGATGTCTCAATACATAAGAAATATCTGTTTTACTTACCTATTACATTCAATATACATTACATTTCACTACTGTTTTAACACGGTAAATGTGTAACAAGCACTAAATGTACATTTATGACAAAAAATAAATAATTTTCTAGTGATCTATTCCTAGAGTTTTAATACAAATATTTATTGGAGAAGAATCTTATGTGGTTACAGGTAATCTGGATATTGCTGAACTACTATGAATCAAGGGAATAATTTTAGGTTTAACATTCCTCAATTCTTTTACCTTAGGTATTGATAATTAATTTACAAAATCAACAATTATGTCCGTGGTGTGGCTATTAAAAAATAAGATAGACGCTGCTACAGCAAAATAACTCATGCGCCAAAATCCAGCGATTGACGGCTGTTTAGAATGAAGCCTCCTCTCTCGAAAGCAGTGCATCTCGCATCTATAAACAAATCCGTGTTACCGTAAAATTAGTTCTCAGAAGTGTTTTTTTTTTTCATTTATTTATTTGTTTCGTCGGAAAAAGGATAAGTGATCAATAAATTGTTTGGAAATTTCACATTAAACTAGGAAAATCCGCTTTTAAAACTTATAAATTATTGAAAGAAGTGTATGGCAATGAATCTTCATCGACTGCTCATGTTTTTGAGTGGCTTAAGTGTTTTTAAGATGGCCGAGAAAATGTTGAAGATGATTCACGCTTGGTTCACACTTCACTTCAAAAATAGATGACAATATGAAAACAATTGGTAATATGGGTCGAGCTGATCGTCAGTTAAGTTCTTTTATTAATGATTCAGAAACGAAGCTCCAAACCATTCTCAGGAAGAGCCCATCTTCACCGAGAGCCAAAAAGGGCTCGAATGAGTGAATCGAAACACAAAGCAATGATAATTGTTTCTTATTTTATATTCTTCGGATTGTGTACCATCACTGTGTTCCTGAAAGCCAAACTTTTAATCAACATAACTACTGTAACGTCGTGACCCCAGAATGCGTGGAATGAAGCGGTAACGTGAAGGGATCACACAGCTTAGGTAAAATTAATTCTTTATTTTACAAATCTATGGATTATATTCTAGCTAGGCGTTTCCGTCTGGTTTCTATTCGCACAAAGTCCAATCACATATAGCTACACAGCACAAGTCCAAACACATAAAGTGAAAATACCACCAATAACTTAGTATCAAATGCAGTTCGATTTTAATTCTAAAATCGCAAGAGCAGACAATAGCCTCCAACTTCTAGCTGGAATTCTCTCTAGCTCTCCTTCAGAAATCCTCTCTTCTTCTTTTTCTCCCATTTTAAGACCTCGGGTAGGTCTGTCTCACTCCTCCCACCCTTTGATTAATTTTCATTTTTGAATGAACTATCTAATCAAAGACAAACTCCGTTTTCCCCCCTATAACACCATTTGCTTCTATCGGCCAATATCAAACTGCATTTGATATTTAACTCACGTGAAAGCCGATGTCGGCCGCATCTGTTTAACAGAGTCTGATGCTCATGAATGGGGCTGACCCAAGTCACCTGATTTTGTTCATTTATTGATTTTAAGCAATAAATTTTTTTATTGTGACTTTGAATGGGAAGTTGGGAACAAAAGCAGGAGTTCAATGCAAAAGTCTTTGGCAGGGATTATCTATAGCTTACGCTACACTGCCTTTACGTTCTTGCTAAAGCCCATGAAAGAATAAGAAAAAACAATACTACAGAATTGCAGAAAAACATTTCATCCTTCCACCACCAAGACATTGCTCCATCTTTTTTTTTTCGTATGAGGTTTCTAGTCAAGTGTAGCAGCCCAGTGTTAGACTTATTCAAGAATCTCACACTATGCAACTTCTACATGTTTCCTAAGATAAAACTGCAATAAAAAGAACAAGATTTGAGTCCGTTGAAGCTATGAAAGAGAAAGTGGCAAGCGTCCTGGAGGAGCTGATGGAAGAAGACTTCGAATACCGTTTTGAACAATAGAAGTCACATGGAGCCTTATAGAGATAGAGGAGGTATGGATATTGAAGAAGATAATACCAAATTATGTAATAAATCAAAATAAAAAGTTTTACAGAGACAGTCTTATTATTTAATAGCCACGTCTCGTATGGCCTACTATTAGGAGCTCTTGAAAATTAAAAAAGACTGTGAAATTTGATATTAAAAACTGGTCTTTAAAAAAATAGATATTAGTAATAATGAAGAAATTTATATGAAACATTTCGAAACTGATATTATTAACTAAATATATAACTATTATAAAGTTTAGTTATTTATTTTTCCTTTTTTTAATTTTTTTTCCTAAAGTATTGTTTTTAAATTTTATTTTTAATATTTTTTTCTATAGTAATGTGAATCATTTTTTTATTTTGAGTATTGTATACAATTTAATACCGTTCCGTTAAATTATGATACCACGTTCAGTAATTAATTAAAAATAAAATATTTCTAATGAATTTGAAATGTTATAGAATTAGTCCAAAAAACTTTAAAAAGAATAAATTCAGGAACTATAGTAATTTGCTACGGTACGTTGTAAAGACATTGGAGAACATTTGTAAAGTTATAATAAAGAAAGGACTTTAAAAATGATAAGACTAAAATCTTTTAAATTGCTATACATTTAACTTGTATATCAATTAAATTTTTACAACAAGTTATTACAATTTATTACAATTGTGTATTAATAATACATATGCGTGGTAAAATCAGCAGTAATTAGAAAGTTGAGACATTTCTGTTATTAGTTCCATTTAATGAATAAGGCAAACCTTAAAATATAATAAATTTCCTTATTCAGAAAAATTACTTAAAATTTCAGTAAATATAATTTTAACAGCTTTTTATTT
>BMAW01064957.1:21846-32913 GCA_019974015.1 Nephila pilipes | reverse complement strand
ACTCATTGATGTTGAAAATGATGTAAGTTGCTGGTTAATTATATATGTGTAATTCTCTAATATGTATTGAAATTGTAACCTATATTGTGTGTGCAAAGTTTTAAAACTTATGAGTTTATAACTAAAATTTGAAAAAATTTCCCACCTTTTTCATGCAATTTTCATTACCAATTAAAATTTCCTGTCTAAATCAAAGTTATGTAAATAAATCGCATCAAAGTTTAGGTATAAAAATAGGCAGTTTTAATAACTTACAATTAGTTTGTAACAAATATGGTTATTTTCTCTACAAGTCTATTAATTTAAGTGAAAAGTTTATTTAATAATTTGCTTTTAATTAATTCTCTGTTATTTTTGTTATAATTCACTTCACACTTGTAAGAAATCTTATGAGAAGTCTTGAATCTTTTATCATTGAAGGTATTAAATTTAAGATCTTTATTGAATTTGTATATTTATATTCTTCAACTTGATAATACTATAGATTTGGCCTGTACAAATGTATAAAATCTGTCATAATACAAAAGTAAACCACATTGAAAATTTTGTTCAATGTAAAGAAGTATATGATTGGGAAACATTTTTTCTACTTATAATAGAAATGAATGAGTGATCATTCAACCTGCAATTAAAAATGTCTTATACTATTGCAATTTTATATTGGGGTTGTGTAAAATCTTTCTAGCATAATGAACACATTCTTTATAATTTATACAAATTATACTTCTAATTTGTAAAGAACTTTTATATACTATATAGTAATGTCAGAACGAGAGAAGTATATTAATAAATTGAATACTTTGATATTAAACAAAATTTAATACTTTTCTATGTGATAAAACAAATTGTAATTAGTAACCATTTTATGTCTTGTGTTCTGTGATTAGTTGTATAAGTTTTAAAGCTACTGTTATTGTGAACATCTAAATTGTATTGAGGTTGTTCTCATTGCTAATTGATAAAAAAAAATACCTCGAGATTTTCTCATTTTATTTTAATGTATATTTTTAGACCGACAAACGCCAATATCACAACCAATTGGAAAGGAAACGAAGAGATAATTTAAAAGATTCTTTTGATGCTTTGAGACGAGTCATACCCTCCTTGAGAGACAGTAATGTTAGGGTAAGATTTGTATTGTAAAATTATTTTGTATGAAATATTCATTTAGAATTTTTTTATTTACCTATTTCTGCTACAGGCAGAAAAAGCCTACTACTAATACTATATGAATTTGTTTTTTCATTCGAAATATTAGAATTCAGTGCGGAGTAAATTGTAATATCCTCCAATTACTGCAAAAAATAAATTGCATTTAAGAATATTAACATATCATAGGATCTGCTTTCATAGTTTTATTCTCTATAGTATGTGTGATTTTTGAGTGTGTATATATACTTTACATGGTTGAATAACTTTCAAATATTGGAATGGCCCTTTTCAATTAACAAATTTTTTCCTGGGAATATATTGAACTCTGTAGTGAGTTCAATATATTTCCTTTCAACTGGGAACAATTACCATACAGTATGAATTCTTGAAAGCACCAAATCAAAATTTATACAATCATCAAATGCACCAATGAAAAATTTCTAATTTGAGGCATAATTACTCCTAAAATCAAGGGCCCATATATATAATCTCAGTCATTCTAGACTTTTCTTGTTTTGTCTTGGGATAATTATTTTTGTAACCAAGATTACTCCTACCTATTCACAATTAACTGAGGTATTCTCGCCTTACCTGAAAACCATCTTTCCAACCACAATACTCCTTCTGCTGGAATGAGAATAAAATTCAAACTTTATGTAATAATAAGTATGTATGAAGGATGATTACAAAATATCCATTTTTTTGATTGATTGATAGTTGCTCTTTGTAGCTTTTTCCGTCTCTTGTAAATAGATATAATTTCTCTCCAATTGAACTATTCTAAAAGATTAGCAACTGGCAAATTAATAGCACGCTACAACTAAATAAACACTCTAAACTAAATATTGACAAACTGTGATTACTTTATTAGGGTAGGATATTATGCAAGTACTTGAGGGATGTCACACACTCAGAGGGAACTCTCAATGTCTGCATATCTCATAACTTCACTGGAGTATGTATGAAATCACAGTAAAACACATCAGTTATATTACTGCACCTTCAAAATTTAACAGCAAAAATATTAAATTGCATTCTTCAGTGCAAATAGAGCAAAAAAGCAGATGTTTTATTTTTATTTCCATGATTGCACTTTTCACACTGGATAAGCACAAACTGATTTATATCTGTATTTATAGTAATTAGATATTGTTGATTTTCTGCAGGACACGCTTCAAAATGTGAACAAATCACTGGAAAGTGTTTTAAAATATGCAAAATCTCTTATCACTTGTTTCAGTGTAGATAGCATTTATAGAAAATATAGATCTTGTATTCCAAACCATCAGATGATTCTGCAATGGCTTCACCAATTCAGATCAGTTTGTATTAATGAATGAGGTCGTTTTGTCCAAGTGCTTAACATAATGTGGTGGATAAAATTTGAGGGTTTTTTTTTTTTTTTTTTTTTTTTTTTTTTTATTTTTTGCACCTAGCCTTTATCAGTCATGTTGTCAGTCAAATTGTGAATTTGTTATTCCATAACCAACTGTCAGAAAGATTTTTTGTTTATCTCGGAAATAGCACAGGCATTCAGTTTGTACATCTACAATAACATGCTCTAATGGCTTTGGGAAGCATTGGATTACTATATAGATGGCTGTTATGCAACTGGACAATATATTAAACATTTGTTATGTTTTAAGTAAAGGAAATTTAAATTGGATGATTGTTTTGTAATTGCCCAACATATTTACTTTCATGGTAAGAGTATTCTTTTGAACGATACCAAATTTTTACATAGTAGTTTGTATTATTTTCAATGATATTTTAGATTTGGCATGTAATATTTCATGCTAGCCTATTTCAAAAAATTTCTCATTATGGAAAAGTATATATTTGTTTTAACCCATATGTAATACTTTTAATAATTTTTCTAAATTTTGTTCATTGATAGTAAGCTTGTGCTTGTTGAAACAAAATCTTCTTTAACCAAATTTAGCACCCACCCATGTATTCATACTTGGAATAGCCTATATAATTTCATTCATGTTGGCATAACTCATAGGTTTATATTCTCTAGGTAAGGTAGGGGTTTAAAACATCTGCAATACTCGAGTGGTCTTGAATTTTTTTCCTATGGGGAAAAAATTGAATATTTTCAAAAATATATCTTTATTTTCTTAAGTAACCATTGATAATGTATTTCTAAACAATGTTCTTTTTATCTTCTAATAATCTTCTTCTCTAATTTTGATCATAGCCGCAATAACCGAGTTGTCATGGTTTCGGATTCGTGGCCAGCAGTTTTCGTTCAGTCGCCGGTTTGATCCTTGACTGCTAAAGACCTGTCGTGTAGCCAGGGCTGATGCAAGTTAAATCTGTCGGGGCCCAAAGTCCTCCCATTGGCATAGTGTGGAAGTTAGAGGGGGGTGCTAGCTCAGGTGTCGACCTCGTCACTTGACCATGGTTCAAAATTACGAGGTCCGTTGCCAATAGCCCTTGTTCGTGTTGCTTCTAGTGCGACATTAATAAAAAACTTAACTAATTTTGATCATTCCTCCAGTCTTTCCATCTCTCCCCTGCTTTTTTCCCCCCTTGCATTTACTGAGTTTTCTACATTATCAGTTTCTAACCTTTTTTACTCTGCATATGCCCAGCTGGCTTGGTTGCTTTCCAAGTACCCCTAGCCGCAAATCCTCCAGCAACCAATAGTTAATATGTATTTTCTGGGTTTTCAATCATTTGCCATCTTCCATTTGTAAAACAACCTTTTCCTTATGAAAAAGAAATTACTGTTGCATGCTAGTTCAACCGGATTTCCTTATTATTTCCTCCCTTTTTCATAGTGTTTACTTTTTTAACCCTATTGAAGCAGCATGCCTTGTTTTATGACATTCGCTCAGGATGCAGGTTAGTCGAAAGGAGTTGTCTTACAGGACAGGGGTCTTGTGTTGCCAAACCTAACTTTAGAAGAAGAAAAAAAAAATCACAAAAAAATTTAAGTACTAACATTGTGAATTTTTATAACTACTTTTTTTTATATGTTTTTATAATATATAATTTTGGTATCATTTTTATAACTACTTAAGTTGTCATGTATGTTAAAATTAATATTTAATAATCTTTTCCTTTACTTTACAGAAAACTATTTATAAAAACTTAATATATCTTGAGAAATAATTTTTAGAAACACTATTGAAATAATTTCTATGTTTTAATTGACAAAATACATTAAGAAAGATTATTTACAGGAAGAAGTAATTAATTTTAAAATGTCAAGTGTTGTAATTTTCGATGTGCAGAGAAACATGAAGTCCTGTACTGTCAGTCTTTGACAAAATGTCTGCATCAGGATCATTTAAAATATTTTTTTCAAAACTTTTAGAAAATAAATCATAATCTCATCATTAATTGGCTTGTTTCCCATGCAATTCTTCTTTTTCTGATAAATAGCACTTTTTCGCCAAGTACTCGAAATATATCCAAAAGCAACACAAAGTAACAATTCTGATGATAAAATGCATTCTAGAAAATATATATATATATATATAGCAGCAAAAACCAATTTGAAAAAGCATTCAGATAGAAACCAGAAATGTTAATGTTTATATGATATGAAGATTTAAAGAGCTGAGCTCCGTTTATTTACATTATGTTTTCCCTTCTCCCCCACAAGAACTGATGTGCAAAACACCAAAGTAAGGCAGAATGTGAGCAAATTGGATGTCAGGATCTTAAAACTATGTTGAGTTCAAAAGTAATGGACACAGGGTGCCATCTAAAGGTCTTTACAAAATGTTCCACCTTAAAATGCATATATGCTTTGCCCTGCCCCAGAGTTCATTCCCTGAAGATGCATGGGTGGGACTCCTGGCTATGGAAGACTATCGCTAGTGATGATTATATGGGATGCCTGTACTAAAAGGGTTGATTAGGAACATGAAAATTAATCAAATTATATTAAAATATGTATTTGAGAGAGATGAAGGAAGATTTCTCTTTCGATTTGCTTTCTTATTTCTATAATTGTCCTTCCATTCCTTTTATAAATATTTTAATCTTTATCGGAGGAACAATAAATATGTACTAAAGTTATTAGGATGAACATATGATAAAATGAATGTACAACATTTAAGTTGAATCCTCATAAACTCTCCTTGGAAGAAAATTTTGTGTGAACTAATTCGCAACTCAATATTGATGTCAGCAACTTATATAATTAAATAGGGTATATAGAAGGTGTGCATATAAAATAATGAGACTAATATTGTAAAATACTTTCTTTTGATGTCATACATATTTACTTATCCCCTTCAATATACAATCCTCTTCTATCCGTACAATGCTCCATGCAAATCTTCCATTGTTCGAAACAGTGCTTGAAGTCTTCTGTCAGCAACTTCAACACTCATGCCACTTCCTCTTTCACATTCAACAGACTCAGATAGAAGTTGCATGGCGCAAGATCTGGCAAAGGCTGATGGTCCAATACTGGAAGTCTGTACTTGGCTTGTAACATCTTGACAGACAATGCAGAATGACTTGTCCTTCCTCATTTAAGGTTGTTTTTTTCTTTATTCTTTCATGGAGTTCAGCAAGAATGTGAAGGTAGTAATGCTGACTAACAGTTTACCTTCAAGAGTGCAATGATACCCAATCACATGAACATCTAAAAAAAACAACCATCATTGCTTTGAATTTTGATGTGCTCATTCGATCTTTTGGGCTCTTGGTGAAGATGAGCTCTTCCAGTGCATGGATTGGTGTTTCATTTCAGGATCATAAGTAAAGAATCACAATTCCTCATCCTTTCCAACAAGTTTGTGTTATTTTCAATGGCAATGACTTTTTTGCAGGATTCTTGTTCAAACAGGATAATTTTAGGTACTATTTTGGCACATATATTTTGCATGTTAAAATTGTTATGTAAAATTTGCTGTGCAGAATCTTTGTTAATTCCTACAATCTCAGCAATTGCATGAATACTTATCTAATGGTCATCTTACCTTGTTTTGGATATTGTCATCTGTTTTTGACATGGAAGAGCGACCCAGCAGTGAATCATCATCATCATCTCGGAAATCTGGAAAACGCTTAGACTACTGAAAACCACTTGCATGCAATAACATTCACTGCTACACACTTCTTTCAATAAATTATAAGTTGCGGTAGTGTTTTTTAAAATTTTCATGTTTAATTTCACAACAATTTGTTGCTCTGTTACATTTAGCATTTTTTGGCAAAATAAAAAAAATCACTTATTTGAAAGAAAGCCACAGTTATATGGATTTGTATACAAAGGCAAGAGGTACCGCTTTCTAAAAAAAAAAGCTTCTTGCCAAACAGCTGTCTTTGCTGGTCTTTGGCACATGCATACTTCTGTAGCAGCATCAGCTTTGTTACTTAATATCTGCTCCTTGTAATTAGATAACTTTCCGCAATGTCATTAAGACAGTTCTTTTTTATTATGTGTTAGGGATTGATCAATCTATGTCAGCCTGCATATCCTGTAATTTTTACACCTCATGAAACCTTAAGGGTGGGGAAATTAAGAAATATTGATAGGGGAAGTGCAATGATGGTCTCTGTGTGATTGACTGAATTGAGAATTGCTCGTACATGGGAGAGTGCATGACATAGTGATGTAATCAAACTGGAGTGTATACTCAGTAAAAAAGTATTTATAAAAATTAAGTGAAAATGTGTAGTGTATTATTAGAACAAAGCTTCAAATCGTTACCACTTCTCCAGTTTACTGAATAAGACTGGATAAATCCATTCCATTACATAATTTAGATACTAGGAATACATTTTTTCACATTCATCCTCAGAAACTTAAGGTATATTTTCATTACACAGAAAATTTCATTGAATTCCAGTCTGTTTTTATTTTATCATTAGTAAATAGGATGCAAAGTAGATCTACCTCCACGTGGTGCATCCTGGTAACGTTTATACGGCAAAATGGTCTACAACTCAGGCAGGTTCTCATGGATTTTTTATACAGGCTGCCGCTCGGTTAGTCTGAGTGTATTGCAATGGAGTTGACGATCTTCTATCCATTCCCAATGTCCCACGTCATGAGGCTGTTGCAGAATTTTGTCTTTTAACGGGTCCTAACTGTCCAGGAGAACACCTCTATTGTATTGGGATTTTTAACCATCCAAACTGTCCTCTTTGTGATTTGGTGGAGTCAATGAATCGGGCTCAACTCCATCATTGCCCATCGCTCTATGGTGACACTGAGACGAGCAAGAGAACCTTTAATAAGGCAATGATTTTGGTCATTTTTCGTGCTTTGTGTGTGTGTGATCATGTTGTGTATTCATCTTTTTTGTTGTTTTTCCTCCTGTATTGCCTTGCCATTAGAAATTTAAAAAAAAAATCATCAGTAAATAAATGATAGTGTGAATTATTGTTAAAGCTTGTCATAAAAACATTTACAGGCATTTAAATTGTGGCTGTCAGGAAATGCACTTGGGTGAAAAGTCTATATTTAAAATGAAAGTAGTTGTGACAGTAGGAAAAATTAAAATAAATCCAGAGAAATCCACTCAACAATAATGAGAAATTTATAACAAATTTATAACATAACTTTTGTATGTTTGAATTTGATTTCTGTCAAAGGGTTCTTGTTAATCTCGTTTTGTAGCATTATACAATAGCGTCATACAATTTTTTTTATTAGCATTATTGAAATCAATATCAATTAGCAATTAGAAACAGTAAAGAATTGCTCTTTATTAGTCAGGTGTGTTCAAAAAATAAAATTAAATCAATCTGTAACTTGAATGAATTAATGATAGAAGTTTTTATCACTCAACTTGAATTATCATTAAAACAGGATGTGTAACTTCTGGGGATATTGTGTACCTCCCATCTCTCTGAACTTAAATTAGATTTGGGGAAATTATTTGAAGATATATTGAATTTAATAGTACAAGACCAGACATTTTTTTTTTTTTTTTTTTTGAAATGTTAAAGGATATTAACGGAACTTGTCAAGAAGAACTGTTAACTTAAATGTTATAAAGAGATTTAATACAATTTCATTAGTAATGGATATAAAAACATATGGCTAAATTTTAATTACCTGCATCATATCCAAATATAAAAAAAAGGAAATTCAATATTATTAATACATTTCCATACTCCATATCTTGTAAAATACAGTATTAGTGCTATTAATTGAACTGTCAAATATCAGTTTCTATTCAATATCGAAAATGCTTTTTTTTTTTTTTTTTTCCCCTTTTGCTTCATTGATTTAGAAGATGAAAAATTCCTTATCAGACTCCATGTTTAAGAAATTGAACATAGAAATTTAATGGATATTCTAGACTATGTTGTGAATGTCAAATATAGAAATGCTCCTGTATAGATCAAATTTCAATTTGCATGATAAAAGATACAATTTCATTTCGTAATACTTAATCAAAATAATTCCACTGATATCCCTCTTTCTCTGTTAGATCAGCACAAGTAATCTACTGACTAAGTCAAAGTCAGTGCATTCTTCTTATTTGCATAAAAATGGCAATGTTTAGAATATCTCATTTCTTTCCTAATTTTTGGTCAACTCTTTCTTCTAGGTTAGGCAATTCAAATACTTGGAGTTAATTTTAGACTGAAAATTAATTTTGCCTTCCCATATTAATTATGCCTGTATTAAAGCTCATAAAAGTTTTAATTTGTTATATGGTCTAATCTTCTGAAAGATCCATCTTGTGTTTTGATCCCAGGAAACTATTTACTTCCATCATAAGGCTTGTAATTCTGTATGCTTGTGCTTACTAGCAAGTATCTCAGATGGTAGTAAATGTTCTTTGAAATATTGAAGGTTAAGTCATTTATTGGGATATAAAAACTGACCAATTCTGCCATATATTAAACAGCATTCCTCAAACAAATTCCAACCATCTTAGAAAACAAATTGTCAGTGCCTTAATGAGGAATTTGCCTGTCTTTGATGCTAGCTCACAGAAATGTACATGATCTCTGCTGATTCATGAATATGGAAAATTTCCTGTAATCAAGGGACTCGTGGTTTCCATGTAATTCCTTGAGAATTTACTGATAAGAAGCCCAAATGCTGTAGCAGATAGAGCACTATTCTTCTGTGTAATTGTAACAGGTTCAATCCGTAAATTAAAATTTCAACTAGTCATGAACTAATCTATAGATTTTGCTGGAAGTACTTTAAATATATAGTGTTTTCTTTTCTTAATTTTCCTTTACACTTCCTGAGCCTTATTGATTATAGGCAATCATAATTGATGTATTTTCTTCATTTTATCATAGCAAATTTAACCTAAATAAGAAAAAAGGAACAACTTTAAAGCAAAGCAAAATGGGGGGGACACTGATTTTTTATTAAACTTTATTTAAAATAAAGTTTATTGAGTCATTAAACTTGTTCATTTTCAGCAAACTAAAAATGATACCAGAAGCATTCTGTGTAATAATTGTTTAAATAGCCGTAAAAAATAAGCAATGTTTTGACAAATTTAATAATGTCAGCTAAAAAGATTGCACCAATGCCTATGAAATTGAATGTTTTATGCATCAGAAGTTTGCATTCAATCCAGTCAAACTGATAGTTAAAAATATGTAGCAAAAAATAATAATTTATATAATCAACAATATTATACAACAGAAAACATGTCAAATGCAAATACCTTTTATTTCCTTTATTCTTTCCATCAAGTGATAACTATTTTCAATCTTTGGATTTCTTCTGAGTTTTGCCTTTTGGCTCAACCTTTTTGCTTGTTGTTCCAATTTTCAGCTGGAGCTTTAAAGAGTGAAATAACACCCCAGCTCCTCGTTAAAAGTCCAAGAGAATTTTATGAATTTGAAGAGACGATCTGCCGCCTGCCTAGCCCGGGACCAAAGGGTAGAGAGGTCCCCTGACTCCCGAGCAAAGTCACCCGCCTTGTTCCCGTTAAGGAACTCAGCGCACTTCCTTGTGCTCAAATTTCTCCCTTGGCTGAATAATTAAAATACTTTAAAAAATGACTCAATCTCTTTTGGTCTCTCATTATTTTAGTTCCCTTAAGCTCGAAAAGTTTTTTCATTATTTTTAAATTTTAATATACTTTTTATATGTAAAAATAGCTGTTAAGTTTATTGTTTTTGATGGGGGGGGGTATATTCTGTAAACAGGGAAAATGTCTGAATATTTTAGAATACTTTTGTTCCTCATGAAATTTGAACCAGATATCAAGTATCGGTTGCATAGCATGAGGTTCAATGATTCCTTTAACAATTTAAATATATTTTCAATATACTTAATAGCTTTACAATCATATTTTAATTTTCTTTTTCTTATATTTAAGCAACTTACACTAATATATGCTGTATCAAATTAGTTTTCTGTGTGTTGTAATAAAAATAGTAATAAATGTAGCTGTATATTTTTACTGAATCTCCATTTCAATATAGCAAGTATTAAGGAGTATCACAAAATTAAGGTGTTGGAATAACTAATAGAATTAAAATTTTACTATGAACAAAACAAAAAAACCTGTGTGTTAGATTTAAAAAAGTTAGGCTTCCATTGAGATCTTTTAATCTAATTCTGCAAAATCTTTCTTGCATTATGTAAACGAACTTTTTTTCAGAAATTCAATTAATCTCATTTGTATGCATAGTTCTTTTAAATTGTAAACTGTATTTCAGTAAAAAGAAACTATTTAACTATCATAAAATTGTTACATGATTGTTATAAACATTGATTAAATGTAGTATTGAATTTAATGGAACAATCTTAATAGAAAATGAAGCATTAGATTTTCAGTTAAAAGTTAACAGATTGAGTGTTATCTTATTTGTTTCAAAAACGAAATTTTTTTAATCCAAATGAAATTTTGATATTAGAAATAAAAATTCATATTTTGAGTCATGTGGGAAATGTGCTATCCCAACTTAACTTTAAAAATTCATCAGCATTTCTTTTATTTAAAAAAAAAA
>BMAW01064957.1:0-21746 GCA_019974015.1 Nephila pilipes | reverse complement strand
TTTTTTTTTTTTTTTTTTTTTTTTTTTTTTTTTTTTTTTTTTTTCTTAGGCCTCAAGATACCAGGTCTTGAAAGAATGTGCTAAATTCAATAGGGAAGTTGATGCTCTGAGAAAACTTGATAAAGAAAAAGAAGAAAATGTTAAGCGATTTGAGGAGTATATTGATCAATTTAGTATGTGTATTTACACCTTTTGTAAATGACATTGACTGCTTTACATCAATACATTGCTTAAATGTAAAATTTAAAGTTCAGATTTGTATGCTAAAAGCTCTTTTTAAAACAACGTACAAAATAAATATCTTATTAAGCTAGACAAATATTGGGTTTTTAGGCCTTACTGCTGAAGAACCTTCTTAATTATTAGTCTGTTATGAGGTTTTACCCCTCTTGTATTTTTATTAAAAAACATCTTATAAATTCATAAAATTTTGGCATCCTAGGGTAGTTCGTAATTCCTTAAAAAAAGATTTTTTAAAAAATGATTTCAGGGATGTTTTTCCCCCTGAACTTGCAATCCACAACTTTGGCCATCGAAAATGCACAGGTGTGCATCCGTACATTATCTTAGAGAATTTTTTTCAAATGAGAATATTTTCTCTTGATTTCTACTTTATCAATTAGTGCAATAACAACGCATAATACTCTCCATTTACTGTCTTTCTTTTTTCCAAATTATTGGTATAGATTATGCCATCTGCTTGCCAAAAGACCGCAGCCATCATCTTGCCTGCCGATTTCCCCATCTTTGCTTTCTTCGAATCCCTTTTGCCTACAAAATCCCACTGTTCTATTGTCTCTAAAAGATAGTAATGTATCTACATTTTGTCCACAATTATGCATTGTCATAGAAAGTCATCAGGATTGTGATGATCAAGCACCAAAATAGGCTCAGAGCCGGCCACACGGTTGCATTTATTTTCCAATGAAAAAAAACATGGCAACCATCTTGCCTAGATTTTTTACACACCCGATTTTTCATGCAGAATTGAAAACTGTACCTTGTGATATGCCAGTGACCTCAACTATTTCTTGCCCTCTGATTCGTCAATCACTCAAACCCATATCGTGGATTTTATCAGTCATTCAGGGAGCAGTCACTTTCTTTGGACGTCCTGAACGGGGTTTACCTTTTGTAGATGTATAGCCTTACTTAAACTCATTTACCCAATTGCAAACAGTTGCAGACACCAGAGGAGATGTGCTGTGAATTTCATCCAACTTAGTTTTGATCTCTTTTGAAATATATTAAGCCTTTTAAGTTTAAGTGGTTTAATCTCTGCTCAGAACTTTTTCCCCCCCTCAATACCAAGTTTCTTCCTTCAGTCGTCTGTAAAAGTGATACATGCATTAAAAATAACTGAGACTTAGACAGCTTAGTGAGTCACGACACTCACTAAAAACTGTTTTTGATGCTACAAGCATCATCTCTTGAAATTTCTAAGGACTTATTGAACAGCCCTTATCCAAATAATTTTCAACTCTTGTTAGACATTCAAATGAGTTTTTTAAGTTTATCTTGTAAAATTTTTTATAAAAACTACACTGATAGGTTTCTACATTTTTTTTCCCTTAAAAAGGATGTAAACAAATAGTGTGTTAAACCTAATAATGTTACATTAATAAAAAATTTAGAGTATCCTCTGGTAAACTTTGGGTTACTCCTCAATATCTTGGTGATAATGCTTCATCCTAACGTTGCATGCATTGAGATTCAAAGCTTGCAGCTTTTATAATTGTGGCTTTTCTTTTATTACAATTGTAGAAACATCAAGTTTCTTAGAATAAGAAAAAATGAGTAATATATATTAATCACTTGTATTATTGCTATATTTTGTGGCTACTGTAGCCCAGTGGGCATAGCTGTGAGCTCGTGTTTGGCGTATTTCATATCGAGTTATTGTTGGAAATTTGATGCCACCCACTGTGTAACAGGACTGATGTATGTTAAATATGTTGAGGCTTACAATCCTCCTGTTTGCCTGGTGTGGGAAGTTTGCAGAGTGGGGTGTCGTCTTCATCACTTAAGAAGAAGTGAAAATTAGAAAGTCCACTAGCAATAGCTTTTGTCTTGCTTCTTAGTACATTAATAAAACAATCACGTTACTATGTTTATTTTTATACTCAATCATGCTTGTCTCATTCAACAATGTCTTTATTGATTTTTTAACTTTGATGCTGTCTGATGAGAATAAGTTAAAATAATAAATTTTGATATTGAAAAATCATTAAATTTGTAAAATTTTGTTATTTCCTGAAACATGGAAAGTGTGCTGTATCAAACTTTTAATTCAGTTATTTTAAAAGAGAAGGATTTTTGTTTTACTTAAGATTCTGTTCCATTTTAAAATTACAGAGAAGAGTGAATTTTTTTATGAGAAAGCGTATTTGAGCAATCAACTGATGTTTATATTATTAGTACTTTTCAGAGGAAAATTAATAAGTAGAAATAGATATGTATGTATAGTTTTAATTCTCGTGTCAGTTTTCTTAATTTTATTTACAGTTATTGATGTAAACTTTTTACTCCATTGAGATCAAAATTAATGTGAAATTAATATTTCTACAAATTCTGTTTTATTATTTGTATTCTATATACTATATTAACAAACTATAAATTCAGATACTTTTAAAATATTTATTCAGTTCTTACAATATTAACAAGTTTGTTTTTAAGTGGAATATTATCAAATGCTACTTTCAAAAATATTTACAATATTTTCTATAATTTTTTTTTTTACTTATCTGTTTACAACATCAGGATACATTAGCTAGTTTTCTATTACTAGTAGAGTAGTGACTTCATGAATAGTATTGGGTTGATGATAAGTACTAAATATATCTTTGCAGGAAATTTCAAATTGATTTCTTAAATGTAATTGCAATTTTCATTTGCATGTTAATTTTTTACTTTTAATATATTTAAGGATTCTTTCAGAGTCAGTTATTTAAGTGTAATTATACAATGCTACCTTATCAGAATCAAAACAAAAGATACAATTTTAAAATTGCTCAAGTTTAGAGTTATTGCATATATATGCGTCATATTAATTGCCAATGGAAATTTCAAAGTTGTTTTTCTTTTTCAGACGCTTCATATGACAAATATATGGCAGAGGGAGACACTGAGAAAATAAAAGAATTGGTATACAAAAGCCCTAGTGAGTTTGGTTTGGATTCTGATGAGTTTAATGCCCTTTCAGATGATGGAACAGATTCCGAAAGCAACTTAGAAACAGATTCAGAAGCAGGCAACCCGCCAGCAAAACGGCAGTGTCTAAATGTTCTTGATGAGGATTGATAGAGAATTAGGATTGGTTGTTATAATAATGTTATATGTGAATATTTTTATACATAACTTTCATTTTGTACAATAATGTTCATTTTTTAATCTTTAGTTATTTTTTTCCCTCGAATTTCCAGGCTATTAACAAAACTCTTAAGTAGTTCACATCTTCTTTAGGTAAACAAGGTCTGTCTGCTCTAGAGGTATCCTACTGTGGCACTTGACCCCTATTTTCTCCATGTCATTTGCTCTACTTTGACAGATATGCTATGTTTGTATGGTTTATGTGGGGAGGAAATTTACTCAAATTTTTTTCTAACTCTAAGGAGTTTTTTTAGGTTTTCATTGTTTTATGTGGCTGCAGTAGCCTTGTGGTCATTGCTTCGGATTCGTGGCCAGCAGTTTTCGTTCATTTGCAGGTTTCACCTTGGCCGCTAAAGACTCACCGTGTAGCCGAGGCTGATGCATGTTAAATCTGTCGGGGGCCCAAAGTCCTAAAGTTGGCGTGGTGTAGAAGTTAGGAGAGGGGTTGCCAGCTCAGGGGGCCACATCGTCACTTGACCGAGGTTCAAAATTACGAGGTCCGTCGCCAATAGCACTCATGTTGCTTCTAGTGCAACATTAATAAAATTTTCTGCTATATATATATATAGCTTTTATAGCCACCTAAGGGGTTATTGTTTTAGATGGGGCATTTTTGCAAACAAGAACACTTTTCATAAAATAAATATATTCAATTTAATAATTTATCATCTCCTTTCATTTCAATATCGGAAAAGTTAACTATTGTCCATTTCTCAATACTTCATCGTTTACTTTAGTTCTTTTGTTCAAATGAGTAATTTAATAATTATTAAAAAAAATGCATCTTGGGTGGCTATATCAGTTCATTACAAAACTTTGCATAGAACTTTTTTTACATCAACTATTTTTTATTATATTTACTTTTTTTTTTTTTTTTTTCCCCTAATATAATAGGGTGGTGATGTATCAATTCCAATTTCAACATGCTCTTGTAGCCACATCAATAAGGTACCATCACACTGTCTTCTTTAAATCATTTGTTTTATACTTTTCTGATTTGGTGGATTAATAACTTCCTCAAAATTTGTCGATTATTGTATAAAATTAGATTTATATAAAAATTTTCGATTTTACCCTGACATGCTATATATTATTTTAGTTATGAAAGTTTAAGCAAATATTTGGCATGTTTTATCCAGTTATGGCTCTTGCAATGAACCCTATCTCTCCTTCACCTTTATGGGATGCTATTTGGGCATTGTAAAGGAAATTTGCTTGGAAAGGGTCCATGTTCGAGAATTTGTTTGCACCATCTGTGACAGCTTTGAAATATGTTCTGTCAAAACATCCTTGATGTTGAGAGCCTTTCATTGAATTTTGAGTGAGATTTGTGAATGGCCTGACTGCAAGAACTAGTTCATTTAGAGAAATCTTCTTAAGATTTGGACAGGGTATATTACTAGGGGAAGGGTGTTGATGTTACGGTCTAGCTTTGAAGAATTCTTAGTAGTTAATGCTTTTCCTGTTGTTTCAGGACCAAATAACAAATGCAAACTATTGTGGAACCATCTTTGGGCTTTAATTCATTATGAAGATTAAAAATTCTCCATTCATAATCAATTGGATGAACTTAAATTCTTAATTGTAAAAGAAAAAATAAGTTTCCGACAGTTCTCATTCTCAACAATTCAAAGAATGGTGGGAATTGTAAAATCGAGGAAAAATTTCAAGTGGAACACATTGTTAGAATAAAAATAATAATGCAACTAAGAAGTTTTGTAATTCCCCGATTTTTTAATTTTCTTGCAAGATGAAATATCTGAAGCAGATTTAATGTGCGATACTGGAAACCAATAAGGACCAAAACTTTTGTTTTGTACATCGTACAAGAATCCATCATGGCCGCATTAGCTTAATGGGCATGGTCGCATCCCACATATTTTTTGAATCATAGGTTTGAGCACTGTTGCCACTAAAGACCTGTCCTGTAGTGGGGCTGATTCACATTAAATCTAATAGAGGTTCCAAGTCATGTGGGCAAGGTGTAAATGTTTGGAGAGCCAACTCACAGATATCATCCTCATTTTGCGAGGTTTAAAAGTACGAGGCTCATCGCTAGAAGTTCTTTTATTTTTAATCTTACAGACTGTGGTCTCAGTATTGCCTGTGCAGTATTCAGTGATTAATTCTTTTTTCTCTTTTCATACCTCTTGACTAATTAAATAAATATTTTGCAACTGAATGTATGCCGTGCATCACCAGACCTTTATGGTGACTTTGGAGCTCTGGTCCGACCTTCTGCTTATTTATTAT
This sequence comes from Nephila pilipes, assembly GCA_019974015.1. NCBI lineage: Eukaryota > Metazoa > Arthropoda > Arachnida > Araneae > Nephilidae > Nephila > Nephila pilipes. The sequence continues at coordinate 16,124 of BMAW01064957.1, read as the reverse complement.
CCTTATTTTAATTTTAATAATCCTTTTGTCACTCCATCAAACATATGACTAAAATTTTTCAGAGTAATGTTCTTAATTAAATAGGTAAGCAAATTTCTTACCTGTATTTTTCTGGGTTGGTCTCCTTTTGAAAATATATCAATTTTCTTGGCTTAAAAATTTCAGACATTGAATGATGGCATATTTTACATTTTAAAAAAACAGTTAATATTACAAGGCTACAAATAAAAAAAAAAAGCAAAATACAGACACAAATAAACGCAATCGTCTGGACATGCTAATTTGGCGCTTTTTCGTCAATACAAATTTGTGTATTGATTATTGTATTGATGTTTCCGCATCAATACAAAACTGTGGATAACAAGTAGATGCATTTCAGAAATAAAGCAGTAGTCAAAACTGGATGTTTTAAGACAGACGGGCTTCGAGGAAAGCAAAGACGGTGAAATTGGTCTGTATGATGGCCATGATTTTTTTTTTTTTTTTTTTTTTTTGATGCATGTGGATTCAACTACATATTGTTACAATTTTAATTTTGAAATAAATTCATGGTTTATTTTGTGATTTTAATTCTTGTTACATGTTTATTTCTAATTATATATATACATCAAATACAAAGGGTTAATGAAAAGGAGTCCTTGACAGTAGTTCAGAAGCAAAAATGTAAACTAAATAAAAAAAATTATTATAGAAAAAAGTTATGCTTTTTTTTTTTTTTTTTTTTTTAAAGATTTAAGAAAAAAGGCAGTAGAAAGGAATCATATTTGTTATTTTTGCTTGCCTAAAAAACATAAAACAAGAGAAATAGTAAAATACTAAGATACAAGTTTATCTCATAAATTATTAACTTGTAAATGATGGCCAAAAGATAAAAATATACTCTTTTAAGAAATTCAAACTAAAGCTTAATAAAGTTAATGATAATTGTTAAGAAAAATTCCATAATTAAAAAGAAAAGGTTAAAAACCCAGTATTGACAAAACTAAAAATTCATGCTGTTTTGTTTAATTGTTCTCCGATTTCATATAATTTGTAGAACCTTCCAGAATAATTTTATTTCCAGAGTATTGTTCTGGATTATCCTCAAATAATATATGAACTTGTGTTCTCTGGCAGGTGTAGCAGTTCTTTGTCTATTAATAAATCTCGTTATTCACTGATCTATTGTTTGTTCAATTGAACCTGCTTCATTATCTACGAGACAATATTCATAGCAATTCTGATGAATTTTCCAAGAGCATTAAATCCAACAGAAGTGACCAACCTTCTAGAACTCTTTCAAAAATGCTAGTTTAGGGGGTGGGGAATAATTTTTCATTCCAGATTATTTATTGTTCAAAAAAGAAACTGTTCATCAGGTTAAAACTTATCAGCTTGTGTTGCTAAAGAGTCAATGGAAATCAAGTTTTAGAATTTAATCGGTTTTGTATTTTTGGGGATCATTTAGGAATACGATACGCTAAAGAGAATTTTGACTTTAGAATGTTAATGAGAACAGTTAAGTTAGATTCGACTTTTATTTTTTATATCAAATAGCTTAAATTTTTATCTTTCTAGTGATTTATCTGACTTGTATGTCAAAAAACGTAAATGTTTGATTTTCCCATTCTTTCTTAGAGCACTTTGTAACTTTTTGGCCATTTATACAGATGACATATGTAAACAAATCTCTCGCGAAGAGGCACTTCATTAATCTCTATTCAACTTTTGCAATTTTCATAGGATTGAAAAATTGCCTACAATAAAGTTCATTGTAACTGGTGGTTTTTTTTTTTTTACCATTCTTTAACTGTTTATAATATTTTTTATGTGATTTTTAAATACTGAAATTAATAGACTTCTTTGCTGCATATCCCATAAAAAAAATATCAACCATGTTAAAATATTTTTCTTGTATACTAATATTAAATTATATTTTCTTTAGAACATAGTATTTTTTCTCATAAAAATGAGTTTGTAAACTTATTTATAACTCCCCGAAGTAAGAGAATATTTTTTAAAAACGAAAAAAGGTTGAAAAGTCACCCACCACAGTGATATTGAGACTGTTATGGAATCATATGATAATGTTGGAACTGAAACTGCCATATTCAGCGATTCTTACGTTTTTTATCATGAAAACGAGGAATTCTGAATACTAAATTATGTTATTACTTTTGATGTATGTTTGGATAAATCTGCATGCAAAAACTGTAATGGGAGTATATATGTCCGAATTACAAGACGAATAGATCTTTCATCAGAATTGCACATCTTTTGAAAATGTTGGATCCCTTCAAAAAATCGCAGCAAGCTGTTTGGAAAGTATAGTTTTATTTACTGTCCAGTAATGAATATCCAATTTATAAACTCTGTCCAGTTGGAACTGTAAGCTGGTGTGGGTTTCATCATCCCCAAACTAAAAGCGAAATGCAAGGCCATACCAACCATGCACTTGTTCTTCTACTAATAATGAACGTCAACAGGTTTGTATGTACAGATTTCTCAAATTCAGAGCAACTAAGAAAATGACATTATGGAAAAACATAGAATACTTAAGAATCTGTGAAAGTGTCATATGGACTCGTGTATCAAAAAAATGCGTTTGTGATAATCGAAACTTTTAATTTTGATGCTTTGATGTTTTTTCTTGCTTTAATGTACGAAATGTAACAAATTGCCATATTTAATACAGGATTGGAATTCATTCATGTCATCACTGGTAGTAACAGTACTGGAGAGATGTTAGGTGAATCTGTAAGCTCTTTGGCCCGGTGTTTTCAGAAATCGTTGGGTTAGTCATTTTTCTTATGTTTCAACTTGGATTTGCTAATTTGCCAAATCCAGGCAGAAGACCTTGAAGGCGTACACTTCAACTTAGCTGCTCCGTAGTAACGATCGGTTATATAACGCCTCCACCAAAAAATGTCACGTAGAATATAAGTCAAATAAAGAGTACGGAATTTAATTTCAACTTGAGAAATTTTATTTATTCAAAGTATTAAGAACTATCAATTTGATAGAAACAATAAAGGTAATAAGATTTTACTTTATATGAATATAAATGATCTGTAAATAAAAATAATAAGATGTAAAGCATATCAACAGAAAGATGAAAATCTTTCTCCTATTTACAGCTTTGAGTGTGTGTGTGCGTGCGTGCGCGAAGAAGAAGAGGAGAGGATGCACTTCAGTTCATACTTCCATGCATATGTTCTCGAGAATAAATATGGCTCGCAAAAGGACCTGTCGACCATGGTCGAAGGCAATCCGTTTATCGAAGTTTAAAAGGATGAGTGAGTTAATAAATATAAGTTTATGGCGCAAGAGCTAAATCCAACTCTTCCGCCATTGTCAGAAAATAGTAATCTTGGAAATGTTTCGAAAGTTATTCTAACTGATATAAAAAAAAATACTAAATGTATTTTATCAAGCGATGAAATTCATCCTTTACATTAGTGCCTTTTTATTTAAACACTTGTCGGTGAGCGAAAAATTTGAGCTGGTGAAATCTAAATATTTCTGTTTTAACTGTTTGGGGAATCAAGGTGATTGATTGTAGAAATAATTTCTCTTGCAATTTTGAGAGCAAAAACATAAATTGAGTCTTCATTACCCTCGCGAACAAAAGATAAAGTGATGGTATCGCGGGAAATGAGTATTGAAAATAAAAGTATTCAATCGACCTTAGACGCATCTGCTCCAGCGTTATATTAGAATAATTAATTTCAAACGACTTTAATATTGCAAAATGAAATAAAAGCGGTCCTACTCATTACTTTTGTTTGTTGGATGAAGGATAAATCCGGTAATTGTAATGAATGCAGATGTTTATAGGACGTCTATGCAAATTCAAATTTTATGAGTGAAAGGTTAATAGACAAGCTTCAATTGAAAGGAGAAAAGACTAATATTTCTGTATCAGAAATAAATAGTTTGTCTTTAAATATAAAATCTAAAGTTAGCGCACATATTTTAAATAGAGGCAAGAGTTTTGATTTCAATTTATATAGAAGTTCCAAAAATTACCGATTTTACACCCTCTGAGACATTTTTAAATAACTTTCGGATTAGCTGCTGGCAAATTTTTTGAGCCTAGGTCCAATCAGTTTTCTTGTAGGTGTAGAACATTTTTAAGAGCTTTTAAAATCAGGTCCACTTTCTCTGCAGGATGAAAATATTTCCTGCAGGATTGTCCTGAATCAAATAGTACACCACTGAGAGTCGTATTTAAAGTAGCTTTATAATCTAGTTTTAATTAAAGTCTTAAATATATATATTTCTAAAATATATCCTTTAAAAAACGCCTACATGGGGGCTTTCGATTGAGAAAAAGCTTGCTATGTTCTGATGGATCACTCCCGGGATACCCTAGCGATCCTTCTCTATTTTCGACCCTCCTTCTTGTCAACCACTTCTTACCTTTTTTCAACTTCACGTCTAGACCACAGTTTAATCTTGTTTGGCGCAGCATAGCCATATCTGGCTCTTGCGCCAATAAACTTTACATTCACTCACTCTTGTTCTGATGGATCGAAGTTATCTTCAGAAACAAGTGTGGAAGAATATACCACTATAATTTATGCGATAAAAAAAATATGCCTTATTTTATTTAAAACTCTATATGTATTTTAACTAAATTTGATTTATTAAGTTTATAACATAGTTTATCACTAAATATTGTGAAAATTATATATGCATAAAAATGTTATACTGAAATTCTAATCTTTTCAAAAGTGTTTTGAGATCCTGATATTTCCCAAATTAACTAAAATAATGGGACTTTTTGTGAAAGTATTTATTATTTCTTCTAAGGAGTACGAAACAGCGAGTGCACAAAAATTATGTCCACTCAAAGGGTAAATAAAATTCGAAATTTTCTGAAACAATTATGCACTCTGTTCTTATAAAGTGGGCATCTCTTTGCTTTATTGCATCTTTTGTCAGTGATTGCCATTCGACAATGAATTACAACTCAGTTCACTTAGATTCCTTGGTAAAGACTATTGCTAGTAAAAATGAACCCCTATTGCCGGTAGCTTATCGTCTATTCTTATCTAATGCTAGCATTTTATGTCCATTATCGTTAACAAGTCTCATGTCTATCAACGACAACAAGTTCCAAACTTTCTGTCTCCAGCCAGTTCTATCTCGGATGCTTTCGAAGGCTGTCCTTATCTAAACTAATTTCTTTCCAATAGTTTTAGTTTTGAGAAATCCTTTTTTTTCTCCTGCGCTTTTGTTCGTTTTCTTTTGCTGGACACTCGCCGCATTCATTGATAAATTTCTATTCCTGTGTTAAATTCCCTTTTGGAGAAGAAGTCATTTTTGCCACATCTGCACTCGAAAACATGTTAATGACCTCTAGCTTTCACTGTAAAAAGCGAATCGTCACATGGCAATCTGAATCGAAAATTTCAGCGCTGTCATTTGTTGCTTACTAGCCATGTATTGCTCTATGTGGTTGGTGGTATAAATATGATACCACTTAGTTTGAAGTATGAAACTGTTGTTATTTTAATGTGAATCGAAAAGTCGTGGTTATCGGTCAAAACATATGAATGAGAAAAAATAAAGGTTCTTTATGACAGAGCTCACATCATAATAAGCGTTATTAAAGCGCACAGCTTTACATAACGTTTTCCAGTGCTTCCGTATACACGTTTCTCGTGAGTCTGTTGGGAGAATCGGGGAAGCACAATCGTAGATATGTTTAATATAGCGTAAAAAAAAATAGCTCGCTCGCTCTAACCCAATACTCCTGCGAGTGACACATTTTTTTAATTGAATCTTAAAGACAAACACATATACACAATAAAAATAAACACAAAAATGATAGTTATAATTACAACACGAAAATATTATACATACAGCACAAAAATAATACGGTAACATACTTACACAAACAAAAATTAAGATATCAAAGAAACATTTTCCATACGATATATGAAATCATCTTCATTCACTACTGTAGCTAAAAAGTCTGCTGTTATGTAATCAGTCTACGAACATTTTAATTTAATTACATTTTCCATCAATAAGTTTTTCACAAAGTGAAGACGTAAGTTCATGTGTCCCGATTTATTCGTTGATCTCGTGCTTTTATCCACTGTATCGCTGTTTGACTATTAGAATTCAAGATTACAGCCTGATTTATAAACATCTCAATTCGGACAATAAATATACTGTCCAAATAATGCCTTTACAAATTTCTGAGGTAGGAAATAATTCAGCTTCACAAGTAGAAATACTTACACTTTTATGTTTATGACATTTCCGTGAAATTAGCGAATTGCCCATTAAAATTACTCCACCAGAAAACGATTTACTATTTTCTGCATTTCTCCTACAAGCATTCAATATACCAAAATCACTGTTACAAATGAATTATTTTATCCTCTGTGACCTTTAAATACCTTTACACTCTTCTTGCCAAAAAATAGTGTCTTTTTTCCTGGTTTGTGATTAAACTGAGATAAGTATACTGTGACAAATGATTAATCAAGACGCATTCTATTAGCTAAATATAAAAGGTCTATTAATTCCTGATACGTAGTTAGATCAAAAACTTCATTTATTAAAGGAAAACTGTTACCTTCTCCACCTTACAATTGTAAGGTGAAGAAGGTAAACAATTCACCGATTTACAATTGCTTACAAGGTGGCTTACAATTTCACCGATTTACAATTTTCTAAATTATGTTTAATCAATAAGGATTCAATACATTCAGACTGTGTTAAGCTGATATTATTTTCTTCTCTTACAATTTCCATACCTAAAAAATTTTGAAAAAAAAAAACCTGCTATAAGCGTCACTTTATATTTCCTTTCACAAAAATCATTTTCTTTCAATGAATAGATCCATTTACTTCTTATTAGTTTAGTTTTTCCTGATTGAGATACAACCTCCCAAATTTCATGTTCATGTAAGGAATGCAAATCGTTTCTCATTGCTTGCTTCCATTAATTCCACGGGCCGCAGTAGTCTAGTGGTCAAAGTCGTGGACTAGCGGCCGGCGGTTTTCGCTCAGTCGCGGGTTCGATCCTTGACCGCCAAAGACCCGCCGGGGTTAATGCACTTTAAATCTGTTCGGGGCCCAAAGTCCTCCCGTTGGCGTGGTGTGGATGTTAGGAGAGGGGGTGCCAGCTCAGGTGTCGTCCTCGTCACTTGACCGTGGTTCAAAATTACGAGGTCCGTTGCCAATAGCCCTCGTGTTGCTTCTAGTGCGACGTTAATAAAAACTAAACTAAACTCCATTTATTCCACTCAACATTACTCATCGCTTCTAAGTAATTGCTTGGAATGTTATTCGTCAAATTCACTTTCATGGTTTAAGATTTACTCTTTCGCAGCGCCTGGGTTCAAGTGGTTGGGTTTCATCCCCCTCGTCAATTGCATCATCGAGTGCAAATGTGCTATCGTTCTTTCGCGTTGTTGAATCCAAGGCTTCGTAAATTTCCAAACTGATCATTTTATATTTTGATTACCTTCGTTTTCTTTTGGAGAGGTTTCATTCAACGACTGAATATCCCAAGGTTCATAACTATAATTTATTCCCAAATAAGTGTTGCCCCTTTCCGATTCGTCAAATTTAACTGACCGCTCTTCTATTATTTTCTATTTATTTATATCATAGATGCGATAAGCTCTTTTTTCTCCAGCGTAGCCTAATATTATACCCCTATTTACAGGAACATCAAACTTATTTTTTCGTAGCACTTTGGGAATGTGAAAATATGCAACTCAACCAAATGTTTAAAGACTAATTAATTTAGGTTTCTTACCAGTCTACATTTCAAGGGGGATTTTAGTTTTACCTTTACCGATTTTACATTAGGCACTTGAGTAATACAATTAATGGCTTCATCCCAGAATTTTAATGGAAGTTTACTTTCTTATAAAAAAAAAAACTCCCTAGCCCTTCTTGAAGTATTCTATTATCACGCTCAGCTTTCCCGTTACTTTTGCTATTATAAGGTACAGTTTTCTCATGGGATATACCTGAAATATCAAATTGTTCATTAACAAATTCTAATCTATTATCACTCCTAAATTTTTCAATTCTTTTTCCAGTTAAATTTTCGTATAAAGATTAAAATTGGAGAAATACATCATGTACTTCAGTTTCATGAATGAATTCTGAAATTTTAGAACTTTGATAAATGTCAATATCAGAATGACTTTTTCTGGTTATCTTATTTATATCACAAGTTTCACATCTAAAATCACTGATATCATTAATATCAATATGTTCAGCATATATTTAGAATTTAAATGACGTAATATATTACACAAAATTACATAGTTATTAGTCGGCTGATTAGATAAATAACATTCAGAATTATACATGGGATTTAAGTAAATTTCTAATCTATTCTCATTTTAATTGCCTTAATAATCAACATATTATTTTTATCAATTATTAACACACAGTTGTTATCAGATTTAATTTTACAGCCTTTATCCAATAAGCATGGAATAGATAATAAATTCTATCTTAAATCAGGTATATAACTAACATTAATAATGCAAAAAGATTAATTGATCTATATAATTGTTGCATCATGATCAAACTCCATGAGAGGTAAGTTTCTCTGTTGGAGAGTGGCAACAGATGTAAGAGAGGAAAAAGCTGTAACGGTTGTGTTTTGGAAAAGATGATGGCGAAAGAAAAGAGCGTTTAATGTTTATGCTGTGCTGTTTTGATTTAAATATATGTTTTTGATGTTTCCTACAATGTTGTCATCTATAAACAAAGCTACCTACATTCATTTTCACAGTCAATCCTGATAGGAACTACATTTCTGGCGCCCCCGGGTGGACTGGTTTTGTTTTGGAGTTTGATAACGGTAAGAAAATTGAATTTCCATTTTGAAGTTATTGATATAATTAGATATTGAACATAGACATTTATCATTGAATGCATGAACTAATTTAATAAGATAGTAAAAATGGAAATTATTAAACGAAATAAAATAGCACAGCTTTCTTCATTTACGAAATCGTATACTAAGCTAGAGAGTGTGTTGATTAATGAAAATCCTGACGCAGAAGAAATTGAAATGTGTTTACTTTTGGTTAAGAAAAAAACGAACTCATAAGAGTTGACACATAATAATTATTTAGATGTTTTAACAGATGAAACAGAATTCAAAACTGAATTTAATATTGTCGAAGAATATAGAAAAAAGGCTTTGAGAATGGAATTAAAGTCTAAACGAGTATTTGAGAATATTAGGAGCAAACAAAAAAGTAAAGAAAGTAGCAATTCTAACAATAATTCTCATTTGACTGTGTGCGAAAATCCGTATAAAACGATTTCCCCGCGACTTCCTGAAGTTGAACTGAATAAATATGGCGGTGAATTACGAGATTAGTTAACCTTGTGGAATCAGTTTAAAAACATACACGAAAATAAAAATTTAACTGATTGTGATAAATTACATTACTTAATTCAGTCGACAAAAATTAAGTCAGAAGCTAGAGAGCTTGTTGAATCTTTTCCTATAACGAATGAAAACTACCCTATGGCGATAGAAAGTTTAACTGAAAGATATGGACGAAAAGAACTATTAATTGATTTTTATGTACGAGAATTGTTATAAAACTTGTTTTAAATAACGCTACTAAAAAGAAACAAGATTCTTTAAGCAGTTTGTATAATAAACTTTCTACTCAACTTCGGGCTCTAAGTAGTTTAGGTGTAACTACAGATCAGTGCGGCGTAATATTAAATCCTTTAGTCGAAAGTTCGTTACCGATACATATATTGCGATCCTTTGAAAGACAAAGAAAAAATATTGAATCCGAACAGAGTATATCAACACTGAATGCTATAGTTTCGTTTCTGAAGAGCGAAGTGCAATCAGAAGAAAAAAATAAAATTAAGTAGATCTGAAATACTTCCCTATGAACGTGAATGCAAGCACTTGGCAGAGAGCCAACTGCTCATCTGCTGCTGAATTATTCATTCAAGAATCAAACGATACATGTGAGTTTTGTTTCAAGGTTCATGAAAATCGTTTTTGTAAAAGAGCTTTTTTCATCCCACTAGAAGAAAAGATCGCAATAATAAAAAAGATAGGATTATGCGGGTCTGCTTGTCTAAGGGTCATCTTGCTTCTAGATGTCGATCTCAAATAACGTGTCAATCGTGTTCTAAAAGACATTTAAAGTTCATGTGCCCAAACATTATATGTAATAAATCTGATTCACCTAAACAAGAGGTAAATGATAAAAATATTAATGAAAAAACAGTTGATTCTTTACATTCTCGGGCAATGAATGAAGTTATATTACAAACTCTTGTTGTAAATGTACATGGCATCAAGAAAGAACGTAAAGCTAGAACTATTATCGATACGGGATCGCAAAAATCATATATATTGAAATCTACTGCTGAAGATTTGGGTTTTAATTTGCAGAGGGAAGAGGAATTTCGCCATTTCTTATTTGGCGGAACGAAAACAAGGGACGTATAAACACGAGTGTTATAAAATTTATTTGAGTAGTCTTGCTCGTAACTATATTTGTAAATTAGAGGCTTTAGATCATGATGTCATTTGTAATGACATTTCTAGTGTAAAAAATGGTTCTTGGATACATGAATTGAAAACTAAAAATATATTATTAACCGATATTCAAGAAAACACAGGGCCCATTGAGGTACTTTTTGGGTGCAGACTTTGCCGTTAAGTTAATTACTGGTCGACGAGAAGAGTTAGAGACAAGCTTAGTAGTATTAGAAACCAAGTTAAGTTGGACTTTGATGGGTAAAGTACCCCGATATACCGAAGAAAAAGATGCAAGTATGAATATCGTAACCATGTTAACTCAAGCAGATATTCCTGTTTCTTCATTGTGGGATCTGGAACTACTTGGTATACGGGATCCTTTTGAGCAAAATTCAAGAGAGGAAACTGAAAAGGTTGTCATGTTTCACTTTCAAGAAACAATTCGGTAAAAGAGAGATGGGAGATACGAGATCCATATGCTTTGGAAAGTGGATCGTGCGTTTCTAACAGACAATTATGAGTTGTGCTTGAAAAGACTTGAATGTACTACCAGCAAGTTGGAAAAAATTGGTTTTAGAGAAAAGTATCATGAAGTCTTTACAGAATGGTTAAAAGAAGGAGTTACTGAGGAAGTTCCTGGAACTGAGTTACTTGTTGGTACTTATTACCTTCCATACCGACCCGTTATCAAAGAAACATCCACAACCAAGATAAGACCGGTGTTTGATGCCTCTGCTACGATCCATAACCCTCCGTCATTAAGCGACTGTTTGGAGACTGGAAATAATTTAATTGAAACAATTCCTTCCATTTTGGCGAGATTTCGACTGAAACCAATTGGTGTAATTTCAGATATCAGAAGGGCTTTTTTACAAATATCCTTACATGAGAAAATCGAGACTGCGTACGTTTTTTTTTTTTTTTTTTTTTTTTTTTTGGTATGACAATGAGGGCAATATGCGAACTTTCCGGCATGCTCGAGTTGTTTTTGGCATCACCAGCAGTCCTTTTCTGTTAATGGCAGTTATTAATCATCATTTATCAAAAGAATTAATTAAAGAACGTTACTCTGGAGAATTTCTTAAAAAATTAATAGATAGTTTTTATGTCGATAATTGCGTAACTAGTGTACAAAATAACGCCGAACTAGAAACATTCATCGAATCTGCAACTAATGTAATGAAAGAAGGAATATTTGATCTCAGAGGCTGGGAAAGTTCTGCTTTTCCTGCAACTTCACAAAATGCAACGTCACCAGTATTAGGAATGATTTGGGACAAAAATTTAGATACCTTAGAAATAGGCTCAGAATCTTTGAAATTTGATGAAAAAGGAACGATAACTAAAAGGAAAATATTTTCATTGGTTGGTCGAGTATTTGATCCCATAGGTTTCTTGGCACCTGTTATGATTCAGCCTAAGGTTTTGCTGCAATCCACTTGGAAAACCAAAGAATCATGGAATGATGAAGTGAACGATGAAATAAAGAAGAAATTTTTAAAATGGGGCAAGCAACTGAAATACTTCAAAAATATAAAAATTCCAAGATGCTTAGGTGTGATGGAGGAATCCAACTTAAATATCCATACTTTTGTCGATGCCAGTAAGACAGCTTATGCGGCATGCATTTTCTTAAGAAGTGAATCCAGTATGGGCTCAGTGACTGCCCAATTACTTCAAGCCAGATCACGAATAGCTCCAATGAAGACTATTACAATTTCACTTCTCGAATTAATGGCCGCTGTCATTGGCGCTAGGCTTTTTGGTTCTATGAAGCAAGCCCTGAAACTTCCCTACATCAAGATTTACTTTTGGACCGATTCTTCCACAGTTCTTACGTGGATAACTCGTCGATATCAGTGGTCGGTATTCGTTACCAACAGAATAAGTGAGATTAGAAAATTGACATCTTCGGAAGATTGGCTCCATATTTCAACTGACCAGAATCTAGCAGACATTTTATCAAGAGGTTGTGGACCTAAACAACTTCAAAAATACAAGTGGTGGCAAGCACCAGCCTGGATACAGAATCCGAAGGAACAGTGGCCACTGTCAGCTGTAAATATTGACGAGAAAGAAGTAAAAATAGAGAAACGAAAGTCAGTCATCTCTTCTAATAACACAGAGCTAGAGTCAATTTCATTACAGTTAGCCAGAAGATTTTCAAAGATGATTGGGGTTATGGCTTGGGTACTGCGTTTTCAACCAAAGGCCAAAGACTTAAGAAAATATACGGAACTTAAAATTGAGGAACTGTTAAATGCACAAAAGATTATTCTCCGTGTAGTACAAAAGGGATGTTACTCTAATGAAAAAACACGAAAAAATTTGAGAGGTCTTCAAGTATTTGAAGATGAAGAAGGAATTTTACGATTGAAATGTAGATTGATAAATGAAGAAGAATCGAAATATTTTATTTCTCCAATAATTCTAACATCGAAACACCTGGCAGTAAGAAGATTTATTGCTCAAGAACATGTTTCTAACAAACATGCTGGGACATTAACTCTTCTAAATATTTTACGTGAAAGATTTTGGATAGTGAAATGGAAAAGGACTATCCGGAGTGTTATCAAAGAATGCTTAACATGTAAAAGGCAAAGAGTGAAACATTTTGAAGTACCTTTTCCGCTTCTTCCAAAAGATCGGACAGAGTTAGCAGCAGTTTTTCAAGTATCGGGAGTAGAATTAGCTGGACCTCTGTTGACTAAATCTAAACAAAAGGTGTGGATAGTACTTTTTACTTGTGCCGTATTTAGAGCTGTCCATCTAGAACTAATACCTTCACTTAGTACAAATGACTTCATCCGAGCTATACGTAGGTTTATTGCCAGAAGAGGACGAATTTCTGTGATGTAATCAGACAATGGTACTAATTTTACAGGACTAAACAAAGCTTTGAAACAATTAGATTGGACTACAATTGAAAGTGAATTTAGAGTCAAGGAAATTCGTTGGAAGTTTAATCTATCCTCCTCTCCATGGTGGGGAGGTTTCTGGGAACGCTTGATTGGAATTTTGAAAGATCTTTTAAGAAAAAATCTTGGGCGCTCCTGTTTGTCTCTCGAGGAATTGCAGACCCTCGTCTGTGAGTGTGAATCTGTCATGAATAGCAGACCACTAACTTACATATCTGAGGAACAAAAGCTGAAAACTTTGACCCCATCCATGTTTCTGCAGGATATTCCATTGAATAATGTTTCCGATTTGGATCAAATTGAAAAGACTGGATTTATAAACTTTTGAACTATCTATATTTGAATCCTAAAATATTGATTTAAATTTGCATTCCAATATTTTGAAATATTTGTTATGTTATTTGTACTTCTTTGTTATCTCAAATTGTATGCATATATTATCTTTATGTTTACTGTTTTGAGTTTATATCCCCAAACTCAAGGTGGGGAGAATGTTACGTCGAGATCAAACTCCATGAGAGATACGTTTCTCTGTTGGAGAGTGGCAACAGATGTAAGAGAGGAAAAAGCTGTAACGGTTGTGTTTTGGAAAAGATGATGGCGAAAGAAAAGAGCGTTTAATGTTTATGCTGTGCTGTTTTGATTTAAATATATGTTTTTGATGTTTCCTACAATGTTGTCATCTATAAACAAAACAGCCTACATTCATTTTCACAGACAATTCTAATAAGAACTACAATAATATTTTGATAATATATCTAATTTCTAAAAATTCACGATAATTGCTTATTTACAAGTTCAAATGAGACGTCGACCTCGAAAGATTGAAATTTATTTCCAGTTTTTTGCTATCATTATTTATTTATTTATTCGTTTTTCATTAATCTTTATATTCCAATATTCTTAGAGAAAAAATTACAGTTGATTGAAGCAATATTTTTGTGTTTTGTTTCTTTCATAGAAATACAATAAATATTATTGAGCAGTTAGAAATTTCTTCTCATGATTCTACAACACATTACAATATAAATTGAAATTTGAATACAATGTATTGTTGGTAATATAAATTATTTGGAATTCAGCTTAAGTAAAAGTATTTTATTAATAATTTTGTGAGATACTTAATTCAATTTGAAAATTATAATAAATAAAAGAACTTCAGTAAAATTATATAAAAAAAAAAATAGTTATTGTTGGAATAAACAAATTAATTCAGCGCATCAAAGTGACTAAATTAAAATTTCATATTTTATGTTTTACTAAACAGTGATTTTCATTTTGTTGCACTTTTTAAAGGATAATTAAGGAAGTTTAAATTAATAATTTTCAATTGATTTCGGAGTTCAATATTAATTTAATTCAGATTCTTTCTTTTCTTTGTTCACTTCACTGAATCAAAACTTATTTTTTAACATCTTTTCAATAAAACAAATAATTTTTTTATGAACACACAGAAAATATTCCTAAACCTGAGAGTTTATATTAGTAATTAGCTCATATGCTTCGCACACGCTTCTGTGAATCATAAAGCTTTTTCCATTATTTACCATTTGTCACGATGTAGAAGTTAATATAATTTTATTTCAGAAAGTAACTGTAAATGCTCGCCAAGAATAAGCATTCCTTTCCAAGAATACATTCTACAGAGAAATGTATGCGGGTGCCATCTGTTGCAGATAGTTGGAAGTTGGTCAATAATTAATAAAAATTCAATCGAAACCTTAAAAATTTATTAACAACGACATAAAACTATATTCTGGCTATGCTATTCGATAGAGAGAAGTGTATACTTCTGATTCAATTCTACTAGAATCAATAAATTTTTTTCTTGTAAAGAATGTGCTCGGATATTTCGTCTCCTATACTTTAACATAGCAAATTGAAAATCCATTTTACATAAAGGCAAAAATTATATATATATATATATTTTTTTTTTTAAAAAAAACCAAAATTCTAAGAACGCTAATTAATAGATAATTATAATTGTTATGTCCATATTAATTTATATTAGTATTGAAGCATTTCTTCTACCTGAAAATGTGTTCAAACTTTGAGCCCTATTCTTTAACATTAGCTTAAAACAGCCTTAAAGTAAAAACTCCCTGAACGTTCGTCCTAGTGAACAATCATATAGTGCCAGTCCGGTTGACTTTTTACTCAGAATCATATTGAAGCCTTGAATTTTATTAATATTTCTTCCTTAACACCAATTATCACGAGACAGAGAAATGGCATATTAATTCAAAGCTGCAGTCACAAGCACATTTTTTTGCAGATTTTATCGACGCTAGAAAAATTTTGTTAGCACCTGAACTAGCAACCCCTCTCCTAACTTCTACACCTCACCAAGTACGGACTTTGTGACCTCGACAGATTTAACGTGCATCAGACCCGACACGGCGGGTCTTTAGCGGCTGCAGATCGAACAAGCGACTAAACGAAAACCGCCGGCCACGAATTCAAAGTCATGGACACTAGGCTACAGTGGCCACATAAACCAAATAAAGGTAAATTGAAGGGGAAAATTAATTACAAATTAAAAAATGAAATTTATTGCACAAAATGAAAGTTATGTATAAAAATATTCACATATGACATTATTATAACAACAAATCCTAATTCTTCATCAATCCTCATCAAGAACATTTAGACATTGCCGTTTCACTGGTGGGTTGTCTGCTTCTGAATCTGTTTCTAAGTTCCGTTTTGCT